>JAQQAE010005278.1:0-17800 GCA_029823295.1 Pseudamia nigra | reverse complement strand
GCTGGAAGATACAGTGGGTGGGGCAGAGGCAATGGGTAGGGCAGAGACAGCTGCAAAACAAGCAGGGCTGTGGCTCTCGAGGACTGGGGTTGGCCACCCCTGGCCTAGCCCCTTGGTACTTCCGCCATTCCGTATATTTGTGTTGATATTGTTTTAACCATAATTATATTCGTGATTGTTATAATTATTATTATAATTATAAACATCATTATTATAATATCGTTATTATCATTTTTGTTATTCTAATAAACACGTCAATTAAGTACCGCACTCTGAGTCCTGCGTTTGAGTCTCTGCCCTGTCAGTCAGTTCCGTTCCAATTCGTGACAGTAACTAGAATGGCACTAGCACAGACCTCAGCCTGGGCCCAGAGTGGAGTCTTCTAATAGATCCAGATCTGCACCACAATCATTCATATTGAACTGAATATACATTAAAAATATCCTAGATACCCCACATTCTTTGTTTCCTTTATCATTTTGCTAATTTTCTTTCAAATTCTTGTTCATTTCCTTGATCATTTTGTTCATCTTGAATATTTTGCTCATTATTTCTTTCATATTCAGTGAAAACACTGAAGCTAAGGTACAGTAACTTGTCAATGCCTCAGTTTTTTCCTGTGTTTTAGAGAATACCCAATCTGACATGGCATTTTTCCTGAAACGAAGCATGACATGGCAAGAAGGCCCTGGGTTCGAACCCAACGCCAGCCTTTCTGTGTGGAGTTTGCATGTTCTTACCGTGCCTGCGTGGGTTCTCTCCAGGGACTCCGGCTTCCTCCCACAACCATAAACCAAATATGTAGTTACTGCATTTTGCCTTTGAAGGACAGTGTAATGGCCCATGTTGTACTGTTACACAAAGTTCCATAACAACCAGTGGTTAACTGATTATCTCAGTTTAAATGTTGAAAATCAAGCTGACTCAGTTGTCTCTCCATGTAAATCTGTCTATCTGAAAACCTTGGCCGAGGTATTAATAATGACCTCAGCTCAGTCAAATCTTAAGGGATCTGTACTGGGTTTCAGGTTGCAGGGACATTAGCAGGTACATTAAAACATTTTGTTGAACACATGCAAAAGGAATAATCCCAGGCATAAACAATGATACATCTGTTCAGTTGACCTGCCAATTTGGTTATGTACACACACAGACACACTTCGCTTCAGACAGACATGTCTTTGGCAGCAGTCCTGCCTCTGCGGTGCCTGGTGCTGCTGTGACGAACATGGGGGATAAATAACCCAGTGCGATTCACTTCCAATATCACAGGCCCCACTCGCCAAAAAATTACCATCAGCATAATAGTATTACCCTGCTCACAGTCATCCATTAAAACTACTTAGGGCAGACAGGCAGCCAGACCAGGGGAATACACCAGAGCTCTTATTAAAGCGGTTTCTCTTATAGACAAGAGTCAAACTAGAATGAGCAATGACATTGTTTATTTGCCTTTAATTCAGAAAAAGACCTGATTCCAACTGTGCTGTTTACATGACCAGTAAAAATGAATCCATCACTAATATTCCTGTTTACAGGCAGCTGTACATACCCCGATTATGAACAGGGTTTTTCAGTTTTCCACAGACAGATGTTCCACTGTATGACCTCAGCCTCCCTGTTTGATTCCTTCAACATGGTCCTGAACTCTGGTTTTAGATATTGTGTATACATAAATCCAGGCTGATATCACTGCTGTCTTGAAGTGGGCATGTTTCCCCCCTGACCAGAGCTGTAGGCTTTACTTTGGAGAGACCATTTGTACTAGATGGAATCTTCATTCCTAACGCAGCTGACCTGAATCTGCTGCTGAGATACATTTTCTGAATATGCTGTATACATAACACCAACCACATCACATTGGTAAAACCTGCTAAACTTTGAGAATTTTAAAAATGTTTGAACTGCTTGCCTGATGTATAAAATCCTGCATGGAACAGTGAATAGGACTTTATATTGGCCCACCAGGGCCTCCTGGGCTGGTTAACTGGTGTGGATTCAGTAACAAGAGCTCAGTGTATCAAGAAAATGCAGGTGAGATGATTTGTCATTCCTCTGAAAAATTCCACAAAGCTTCCTTAATGACCAGAAATCAAATCCATAAATAATTCCCTGAGATTTGACACTGCGAGTACATTAATCACTGGTTCCATTTTTTACTCCAAAACCCACAAAGTATAAGTTTGTCCCTCACCATAAGGCTCCATTTTTAACACAGGGAATAATCCTATAAACCTAGAACCTTATCTTTTGGCTTATCACAATAAAAACCTTGACTGTAACAAAAACTCTAAAATGTCATGTATGACTGCATGGACAAAAACACCCTTATCAATCTGTTGCAGTTTATTTAAAAACACCCAGGTATTTACACCTGCTGCTTTGTTTCTGCAGGCCCACCTTCCTCTGTTTAAGCCAGATGAGCAAGTTCCACAGCTTCCAGTGAGAAACTCAGGAATAAAAGGAAAAAAATCTCCTTTTAGCTTATTTAACTGCCCAGACTTGTTTCTTCAGCTAAAATTCCAGGATGTGCAGGGATTGTAAGCTGATCCACTGCCTGAAAATGGGTGTGGCTACATAATAGGGGAAACCTGATATTGTCATGTTGACCTGTTGAATACACAAATTAATGAAGATAATCCAGATCAGAAATAGCTGAGATTTTCTTTTAAATTGTACCTATAAAATGCTTTCAGTCATGTAAACCAATAGGTTGTAGATGGTTTCCATGCCTGTTGTGTCAGTCTCCAGTCATCATCATCCATTTATTGTTCATAACATCCAACATTACACTGATACGCACACCAGGTACACACATACCACCTGTGATTCACCAGAGGTGTTATTTCCATGAAATACGAGAACACAGCTTTTAGACTTCCATCATAAGCCACAACTTCTGTGTTACATATGTGCTGTCAGTCAAAAGTTTGGCCACACTTTCTCCTACATTGGTTTTTCTTTATTTTGTCGTGCTATTTTTTAACATTTATACCTTTAACCCAGAACATGTTTTATATTTCAGATTGTCCAGAGTAGCCACATTTAGCTTTGATGACAGCTTTACGCCGTCCAGGCATTAACTTATCAGATTCAACAGGTGGTCATCAGGAATGGTTTTCAATTCGCACGTGGGGTTTGTCCCTTAGGCTTTGCATTTTTGTTCATTTTCCTAATTACTTTACTCAATTTTTACTAATTGTCTAAATTCTAATTTTTTTTTGTTTATTTGTTTCCATTACATCATTTTGGGTTCCATGCTGTTTATCATTATGTTTGTTTCTTATTTGTTCATTTTTCTTGATTGGTATGTTCATTTTTGGTAGTTTTGCAGATAATTGTATTCATAAGTCTCCATATATGAATCATATTTCTAACCCTTTTTTTTTTTACTATTTTGTTCATTTTTGTTCCCTTCATAGACCACAAGGCACTACTGCATGTATTAATAATTAATAATTCAGAAGAGCACAAAATACAAAATGTTTACTTGTTGACTTGTCACATATCACATACTTAATGGTCACATTTTTGGAAATATTTGAGGTTAGGATTAGTATAAGACTTAAACATAGGTGAGGTTTAGGCGTGTTGTAGCTATCACCCAACAAGTCCTCCAACTGAAACGTACGTACTGCTCCTGAATTACAACTCAGAGCGTTTCAGAGAACTGCACTCCTGCCGGCGAAAGGAAATATTCCGGTGATTGATGCCTATACTGTGGATTTCAACTTGGTAAGTAAGTCAGTAGTGATTAAAACAAAATGTAACGGTGGCAGTGGTGACCAAGAGGCTAGAGATGGGGCAGCCCCCCCCCCCCCCGACCCCAGGGGATGGGTCAAAGAATTTCAGGTATGTATATGCTTTAAACATTTTACTGTGGTTCAGAAGTTTCCAATCACACAAAATGTTTGCTATAGACCGCACGCAGTGAAGTGGACGTGACTCCTCCCCCTGTTGGTTTTGTATTTTGATTGGTAAGGAAAATCAAATGGCACGATGCAACACAATGCCAAACATCACGGCGTAACACGACGCCACAGTGTTGACATTTGCGTGACCGCTAGAGGGCGCGTAGGTCGTAATTCAGTCCACGAACATACGACCTCCTTGGTCGTATTTGGTTGGAGGCTCCTGTCATCGAGGTTAGATAACTGTCCAGGAAATGAATGTAATGTGATGAAACCAGAACTGTGCTTCACATTTTTCAGCCACAACTGGCAGATGTATTATCTTACAGCTTTCTCTATGTTTCAGTGTCACAGAAGAATTTCTTAAAACAAATGCAAATCAGCCTGCAGCACAGCCAACACACCAATTTACACAGTTTTTATCATCTGCCCGTTTTAACAGAAAAAATGTGGCTCACCCACAGCACTTGTTATCGTCTTCTGCTAATTAATTCAGTGTTTCTTTTTCCCGTCTCTTACTAATGATTCTGCTGTCATAACACGATGTATGTGTGTATGTGCGACATATACACCTCATCAAGCCTCATTACAGCTGCAGTTATGCCCAGTGCTTTGAGCATATAAATGCACACTTCAGTGTACATACACATTCACCTCACAGTGACGACTACGTTCCCCGTTGCAATTTTCCTACTCTGTTAATATTAGATTTTAGAAATATCAAAACATCAAATGTGTTTGATGTGTTACAAGCCAGCTTTTGTATTTTTATTTTTATTTCTAAGACAAAATAGGATTTTACTCTGTCAATATCACTTGTAAGCTGCTATTCTTGTTCTCATTAGGATTTTTAAAAATTATTTTAATTCTACATCAGTATGTATATTGCTGAAATTCTAAATTCAGTATCTACAAATTATTTCAAATACATTATTCCTGTGGAACAGAAACATCAATAGCTAGGTTTCCATCCACAAGTATGTTTAAAGTGAATTTTCTGGAATTCGTTAAAAGGAAATGTGCATCTACGTTTGTTTCCATCAACTATTTTGTGTGAATCCTGGGAGCTTCTTAACCACGGCAAACAGATACTAGGGGCATTAGATTTTAAGTCCGGTGCCAGCAAACAGGCGTAACGTCAATAAAAAAAACCATTGGTCTGAAGCCAATATGACATGTTGACGTTTTCTCCTCCTGCCTGTTAATGTAGCTTTGCTCTGTGCTTGCATGGACGTGCTCAAGAATCCTCAGGGGAGACATAGGGATCGTGTTGTAGCCTTAGCTAAGCTATTAGCTTAGCTTATGCAAGATGAAAATGCTGAAGTGGTTGACACCATTTCCATAATGTTCCCCATTTGCTATTCACTTCGTGTTTCCATCAACTGATGTGCATTTACTTTTTCAAGCGAGAAAGTTTTTCATGCTAGATTCCAAACTGTTTGGAAATTTGCAGTGTTTACATCAGGACATTAAATGTGCATTTAATGGAGGTGATGGAAACACACCTAGATACTGGGAAATTGATTGGGTTTGGATTGATTTTCCCCCATGTCCAGAGTGATGCTTATACTCACCTGTTGCCCTTTTCCTACCAAACTCAACTTGGTAAACCTCAAACTCATTGGTGTTGTTACTGCTGTGTTTTCAAGACCTACCTGAAGGCTCCCAAAAATTATATTTGACTCATAAACAGTCAATGCACCTTGTGGCCACAAAAAACAGCGTACAACTACATATAGACAGCACATGCTAATCCTACATTCCCATAGCGTTTAAGCATGCATCCCAAAAGGCCAATCTATGCTGGTCACTGGAGTGTGAAGTCCCAGTCTGATGTGTGTATGAGTGTGTGTGTGTGTTTGTGTGTAGGAGGAAGCCTAATTTGATTCTCAACTGTAACCATGTTTCTTCACTGGCTGTCTGTTTATGGAAATTGCATAATTGGCTGTGTGCTCGTGTGCGCATGCATGTGAAATTCTCATATTTACCACCTCAAGGGGTAAGAAAAAGAGTTGCGTACAAGTCAACACAGAAACAAAGCAATTCCAAGTTTTCTTTGGTGTTTACCATCTTTGTTCATGTGTGTCTGCCCAAAGTGTATATTTTCTACACACAAGTACAACATGTATTTATGTATGCCGTCCTATCAGCTGGATGTTTTCTACAGTCTTGACCATAATATTTAAAGGTCTTTTTCACAGGTGGTTTCAGAGGGATGGGGGGAGTTCTTCCTCCTCAATAACAGTAAATTGTACATTTGTCCCCAATTAAAACAGATTCAATTCATGTCATTTCTTTTTCCTTTTGCAACCATTAATTTGTAAATACAGAGTAGATGATAAGTGACTGTGTCATTTTTGTTAACTGTTGGATTACTTTCTTAATTTTTCTTATCAGTAAGTTCATTTTGTTGCTTAAGTGTTGATTTTTTTATTATTTACTCGAAAACTTTCAGTGTAGATGGTTATTTTTTATTTTGTTCATTTTCACATTTAATTTGTCCATTTTTGGTTCAATTTTCTTGACTACTCTGTTCACTTTTGTACATTTTTATATATGGTTGAATATTTGGTTTATTTTTGTGCAATTTTGTTGCATTAGTTTGTTGCTTATTTTGATTATTTTGTGAATTTTTGCTCATTTTATTCACTGTTTTGTTCCAATTGTCATTTATTTTCCCAATTATTTTGTTCATTTTTGTTCTATTTCATTGACTATTTTGTTTGTTTTGTTCATTTTCCTTATTTTGTCAATTGTTTGGTTAATTTTTGTTCAATTATGTTGTGTTGTGTATTCAGTTATTTTTCTTTGATTTGTTGCTCGTTTATCTTTTTTCTTGACTGCTATGTTCCTTTTTGGTCAGTTTCTTAATAATTTTGTTCATTTTTCTTCCCTTCATATAATTTTAACAAATCTCACAGGCACAGAATATGAAATGTTTGATGATCCCCCCAGTGTCGAAACAACCAAACGCCCTTGCTTTGATGGACGACTGAAGAAGCAGTTTGGGTTCATTCAATATTCAACCTGCCTGTCTCATATTCAGTCTAAAAATACAGTTTAATTGTAATAGATACAGAAAAAAAGTGAAATTGCTGGCCTATTTTGTATTAAGTGGTCTAGTAATTCCATTAGGACCATCCAAAATAAAACTAGATCCACCAGGGTACAGGAAGGTGCTCTGAATAAATCTTCTCATCATATGACATGTGGTACATGTGCATGAGAACTGACATGAAACTTAAAAGTACAGAGTAAAATATGTGCATCTTAACAGGTTTTACCGTATTTCATTTTACTTTCCAGCTTTGACTTCCTTTTTATTACAATTAACAAGAAAATGAGGTTCCAGTGGATACAGAATAATCACCTGCTCCCAGAACAACTTCTCTTGCCTCAATCATTTTCCTGAAATAAATGTCATTATTTTCAAATGAGAAGAGAGTTCACCATAGTGGATCATCACACTTATAGAGAGAATGTTAGACTTGATTTTGACTTTCAAATCCAGCCAAGGGTTGCAACACAATTCTTCAGACAGCCTAAATGGATATTGGAGCAGGACAACTGTTTCAGAAAACAGGATAAGAAAAACAACTGTGCACTTCACAAATGCCTGCATATACTAAAGAAAGTGAGAGCACACAAGCAATAGATGTGATAAAAGTAAAAAAGCAGTAATAATATCATTAAACACAACTACTATGATGTACAATATATACAGCTATGAAAAAAATGATCAAGAAACTGATGAAATAGAACAAAATAATCAAGAATGTGAAGAAAATAAGCAACATTAATACAAACAAAAAATAAGAAACTAAATTAAACCAAAAAATGAACCAAATAAGCAACAAAATTAAAAGAAAATGAACAAAAGTGACCAAAAATAGTCAAGAGGATGAAACAAAAAAAAGAAAAAAAGTAACAAAAATGATACGCATAAAAACAAAACTGAACAAAAAGGAGCTAAATAATCAACATTAAGAAAATGAATAAAAGCAAAGAAAAATAGTGAAGAAAATGAAAAAAGCAATGAGGAAAAAAAGAAACAAAATTGAGAAATAAATTAACAAAACAAATTAAAGAATTTAAATAATGAACCAAAGTGAACTAAATAGTCAAGAAAATGAAACAAAAGCAAGAAACTGAACAAGAATGAATCAATGACAGAAAGACAAAAAAATGAACCAAATATTCAATAAAATTAAGAAAATGGATAAAAGTCAACAAAAATAGTGAAGAATATGAAAAAACAGCAACAAAGTGAAAAAGGGAAAAATAACAAAGAAAATTGGGAAAAAAAATGAACCAAATAATCAACAAAGTAAAAAAAATAAACTGAAATAAAATTTAAGAGCATAAGCAAAAGTTCAGCAGCTCTGATCAAAATCGTACAATATTGCCCACAAGCAATGTACATTTGATTGAAAAACACCAAAAAAAAAATCTTGGTAATTCTGTTTCATTTTATAACACGTAGAAAAAACGTAGCCCTTTTCCTGCTGTCAAAATCAAAAACAAAATATTCTTTTTTCATATGTGCTTTTGGGATAGATATAGATCATGAGGGGGAGCACAAATTAAAGTGAAATGTGACAAAAAACAAATAAAAGAGAAGAGAGCCTCAGTAATAGCAGTATGACCTTTTCAACAAATCATGCAGAACTTGGATACTAGTAGCAAAGCCTTAGATACACATATTTGCTCGTTACATCAGAAATAAAAAAAACAGCTGTTTAACAGGCCTGCAGAAATATTACATCTGAATTTCTGCTGCATACGCCGATAAAACCGGCAAAGTGAAACACACTGAAGTAAGCTCTTATACTTTGTGGCATCCTGCACCCATAACAAGAATGCAGATAATTTGACATTCCTGGGGCTCGTAGAGCTGTCTCCACACTTCCCTCCACACACCTTTCTATCTATCATGGAACACACCTGACAAGCCCCGAAGGACTGTTCTGCAGACAAATTGCACAGGTCTTGTAAGGATGGAAAGAAAGTGCAAGGTAGGAGAGGTAGGTAAGGGGAATAAAAGCATGGAAGGTAAGTGAGGAAAAGTCGTGGAAGAACTTTACGAGGTCTAAAACTTTTCTCTTCCTCCTTCCCATCTGTCTCCACTCCATCTCTGTCTCATCACCGCCTCCATTCACACTCGTTTATCTCCACTACTGTACCCTCCCCGCTTTGCTCCCTCCCTCTACTCATCGCTCTTCATCAGAGAAGCATAATCAGGGTATGGTTAGCCTGGAGCCAATCCTATTTAGATCAGCTATTTTGTAATGCCTTTTTTTTTCTGCAGCAAAAACGACCTCTACTTTCACCCACAGGGACACACTCCACACCTCTTTTGCTAAATTTTGTATGCAGACATAGGCGACTATCTCCAGATAAATGCTTTGTTTTGGATTGGACTATAAATCCTGGGTGGTAGGTACTGTAGATGTTCTTTGCTGTTATCAGTTTGAATAAAAACACTGTATGTATATTTTTCTAATCTAATACCTCTGAATGTTCAAATGGTTGATATTTGCATGACTTATCAACTATTTCATACATTTTAAAAAGGTGTAAATTCCTGTTTTGTGGTCATTGTTGCTCATCACTAGTTTATTATGCTCATTTTCTGCTCATGTTTTCAATTATTTTGTTCATTTTTACTCAAACTTCTTGCCTACTTTGTTAACTTTGTTTACTTTTTTTTGTTCATTTCTCTGTTAAATACTGCTATTTGTTGAGAATTTGGTCAATTTTTCAGCATTTTCTGGATTGTTTTCTTGATCACTGCTTATTTTGTGAATTATTTTTGCTAGTTTTTGTTCTTTTTTGTTTGTTTTGTTAGTTTGGCTCAGTTTCTTTGGCTTTTATTAATTTTTTTCCTATTTTTTTTATTTGCTTTTTGTTCTCTTCATAGACTTTTTAAGAAAAAGGCAAAACACAAAACATCCACACTTACTTTGTAACATTAATGTAATTAAAAATAAAATTAATGTCACTAAATGTGTGAAATGCTGCAAATAACGATGTATACTTTAGTAAAATCCACAAGTTTCCCTGCATTATACAAGGGAAAATGTTCAGTTCAGCCTAAAATAAGTGCAGTAGCCTAATGTTAGACTCTGTTTACCCATGTTTTGTAATTATTGAAATAGATAACATCTTATGTTTCATTGCAGGTACAAAGATTTCTAGTCAGTCTGCTCAACTTCTCATATGACCTGGTCTTCAGAATCTCACACACACTGAACATGTGTCAACTGGTAAACACACAGAGTAACCATGATAGCTGGAAGGACAGTCCATCATTTGATTTGGACAAAGTGTTATTAAAACCCACTTAGCCCTGGCTGTGAGCGCCAAAAGCTATGGAAACTATGCAGTCTGCCACAGGCTGAAACAGCCAGTCCTGCACACATCTGCTTCAAATCTGACCAAAAACAGCAGAGAGTGAGACACACGTGGAGTTGTAGGTTACTGTTACTAAGACAGCATTCATCACGACCGCGCACTTCATTTCATAATAATTTGAACATTTTCAAACAAGCACTATAAGCAAAGCGTTGGTCTCCAAGGCGAGCTACTGCAACTAACAACCAACACCTGCCAGTGAAAGGCAAACCACTGTGTCTGCTCCTCATTTTTATTTCAATAGCTCAGAAGTCATGAACACTGTGAGAAGACAGAAACACAAGTTTTATGACACACAATTGGGGAGGGTAAGCAATACTGATTCAACTCTGGGATTATAATCTAACAAGCGACGGTCTATTAATTATGATTCAAAATATATACTGCAACTATAAAACACTCAGAGAGCGCAGACTTCTGCTGAGGCAGCTCAGTTTCTCTTCATCGTGAAAACCTACACTATGATTTGAACCTATGCTCATTTCCTCAATAATGTTACTGCATCCTAAAGTAATATTCTTACATCTATTTGACCCTGATTATAGGATTCTCTGACCATGAAAACCGACCATTAGCATATAGAAACACATACATATTATGAGTTCAATAGTTATTCATAAAAAAGAATATTTCCATAATGGCTGTTTTCTTCTGGATCTAGCTCCGTAATTGTTGAAGATACGTCAAATCCATGGACACATTACTGAATCAGCAGACTTTTCACTATACAGTGGTATCTCGGATAACAAATTTAACCCGTTCCAGTGTCACGTTCAGTATCCGAATGATTCGTTATCCAAATGGACTTTTTCCATAGGAATGCATGTAAAACCAATTAATCCGTTCTGGACCCACGACAAACTCCCATATAAAGTATGTATTACACACCCCTACGTGCACATTTATTCATTATTATTATTATTATTTGAAAAGGAAGTTATATTAATTATCTGAAACGGAATGCATGAAACCTTGGCTTATGACTTGGCAGTGTGTCCGTGGACACTGCACATGTCCATAACTGTAAACAACACCACCGCTGCTGCCGGCGGCCCGGGAGCGGGACGCGGTCCGACACGGCCGGCGCCGCCCGTGACCGACGCGGTCCGACACGGCCGGCGCTGCCCGTGTCGGGACTGTGTCTGCTGCCCATGTCCAACCGTGTCGACACGGCCGGCATTCTGGATCACTATATCCAGTCCATATATATAATATTGTCCACATCTGGATCGATCTTTGTGGTTTGATAGAATCTATTATAATGTTATCTTATGGTTTTGGCTATATTTTCTGGATGTTATTTGTAGCATTACAAGAACAAATGTTGAATTTGGCCTTATCTCATATTGGTGAAGAATCCTTTAAAAATATTTTGGATCCAGATGATGATCCAGATCACTTCCTGAATCCAACACAAATTACAATCACCGACCCACAGTAAGTCAGTCCTTCAGGACCACTAAGTAGGCCCCTGACATCCTGAGGTAATGTGCCCTGGAATCTACGCGATGGAAAAGAGTGAGGTCAACAGGAGCTCATTTGCATTTAAAACAACACGCACTGAAACAGCCTGTCACACAGAACTGAAAACCAGGAGTATACGAGTGTGGTAGAATAAAGGATCTCTGTGGTACTGTGAGCTGAAATTCACAATTTATAGGAACAAGTCAGAATTCAACTGACTTGCTGAAAATGTGAATAATACGTCTCCTTTAAATAGTACACAATCTGCCTGGTGTATATACGCTGTAGGCACCTTGGTTTTGTTGTCTTGTCTTATCTTGTTTTATCACTATGCTATAATAGGTATGGGGTACAACATACAAATATCAACCTTTCGTGTGTTTTTGTAGGACTGTAATGAGAAATACAGTACAGCACATGCACACCAAAAACACTGAAAAACACAGAAAAATTAGAACTAAATGGCTTCAACAGGTCAAAGTCCATATTTAGTGTGATGTCCATTCCCTAGGCAAAAAAAGTCCATTCCCAAACTATATTAACATGTACTGAATGAAATCTGGTTTTAGGTCATTAGATTTCTATTTTCTGTACCAAATAGTTCAAAACATTGCAAAGGATGTTACACTTCATATGACACTTCATTGAGGAGACAAAGACGTGTTTGTTTATGTATATTCTTGTTCTATTGCATTGGAGAGATGCAATAGTTCTGTAATCTACTAATACAACAAAACCAAGGTGCCTAAAACTTTTGTACCATATACCACAAAAGGTTAGAACAACATCTACTGAGAAGTTATGGCATTCATTGTAATCTCAGTAAAGTTACAGAGTGTTGGACTGCAAACAGTAATTTGTGGTGACACTGCAGACACACCCACTGGACTGTCTCTTGCATCAAGGAGAGACCAAAAGCCCACCCGATTTAGCGTAGTAATCTGCTGTTACTGTGAGAATAAGAACAAGAAGAAAAGGTGTGTGTCCATTTTACATGTGTGCATATATGTGTGTAACATCAAATGTCTCTATTTCACTAAGTTACTACTTCAGCATAGGCAGCCACTTGGGTCTCCTTAGGAGCAATACAAAACTCATATCATTCATTCTTTCATTCATTTTTTATTATTATTGTGTCTTGCATACACACAGTATACCCAGCCCCTTCACGGCCTTATAAGACACCAGTAAAATCAACACAAGACTAGTTTCCAGACAGTAAACACACCATACCTGTTTACATTTCAAGCTTATATGAATAAATAAGTCTGCCGTCTTTTCCAGGCTTTACAAACAAAAGCAGCCAATTTATACACATGAAAAATACATAACCATTTCAACTTGTTATTGTCATTGCTCCAGACCAAATCAGCTGCTTTTGTCATCACTTATATGAAAATAAATGTCTAGTTTTTACTAGTAAGATAATTTTCAAAACTATAAACTAGGGCTGTCAAACGATTAAAATTTTTAATTGGATCTGATCACAGGGTCACTGTGGATTAATTTCGATTAATCACAATTAATACCAGGATAAGTGGAAGATGATGGATGGATGGATGGAAGGATGGATGGATAATACCCATTCATTGTTTTTCATTTTGTGGGAACAAAAACACTCATGACAGAAGGTGATATATACACTTTACATGTGTTTATTTAAACTAAACAGTGTTTGCACGAGTAGCAAGATAGTTAATGTTACTCACTGAAGTCCAGTGGTGTCCTGTCAGGATTATTGTCCTTCTTTATTTTCTTTTCAGTTTCATAGAGCCCATGGATTTTCATCATTATGATGCTTTTTGATGGTGTTTTGTATAAAGCATCTTGAGATGCAATTTGTAAAACCTTTGTCAGAGGTATTCAGTTTGTCAGAGGTATTCTTACTGAGGCCCTCTAATAAGTGATTCAGTCCATCTTTAACTTCTTGCTCCATCATTAGGATATTGCACCAAAAAATCTGACAAATCACTGGCGTGCTGGGGTTTGATTACATGTTGCTATAGCAACAGCTCGCTAGTGAAGTCGGACCGAGTCAGACCTTCATATCATGAGATACGCTTGACTGCAGCTGTGGGTAAATGTTTACACCAACAATACCATAATATGACTTTGACACTGCTTGGTGAAGTTTTACTGCATCAGTAAGCTAGCAGCTAATATTAGCTTTCCATGAGTCCCCTGGCATGAACGTATCATTAGACCCACTGCCATTCGTCCAAATATGGTTACATCCTGTTTTTGGCTCCAACATGTCATCCAAGATGACACTAATATACAGTCTATGGCACAGACTGTCCTCAAAAAGTTGAGCCATTTCTGTTAATCTTTGGCTTTTTATGTTGCATTCTGTCCTTTTTCTTCTTCTTTTCATCTGCCACATGAGCTGTATTGCATTAAAATTTTTAATCAAATTAATCATGCAACTGAATTAATCTGGAATTAATCTTGACAGCCCTCCCTGCTATAAACCGCTCTTAAATAATTAAGCATCAGTAATATAAATGCATCGGCACAGATTAGATGTTACTGAGGACACATCTCTATCAGCATCACAATATCCGAGTCAACAGCATTGAGTCAGTGCATTATATGATCAGAACTGCGTCCCGGTTTTTACACCCTCTTAATATACGTATGTATTTGTGCAATGAAAATTCTCTTAAAGCTTAAAAACCATGTAACCTATTTTTGCATAATATGTTTTCTGTAGTTTGTTAAATTTTTAATTTTTATTGAAATCTGGCATAAAAGGTGAACCACTAAATTACTGTTGTTTGTTTTGTTCATGTGGCTGTGAATGAATGAAATAAATTTTTATATTAAATATGTCTGATTTATGTTGTGTTCTTCCAGAATTCTTAAGTCAATTCAGATGTCTGTTATTCTAATTTGCTGGATCAGTCTGCTCAGAAATAGGGGTGGTGATAATATCATAATAACTGACAATATCACCTAGAATGTTAGTGTCTCTCTTGATTTTTTGTTATTTATTTCACATTCTGTGCCAAGGAATAAAGAAATCTTCATACCTGACATCGCACCACAATAAATTTGCAGATAGCCTTATTAAAGACCAAATCAAATACAACAGATAAACATCAGCTGATATATACAGTATTTGCCAGTACTAATGGTCAGCTTATATATCTGTGCATCTCTATTTATAAGAGGTTTAACAAGGACAATTTCACATATTAATTTTATCCAGTTGTCATTAAAGGTTTATACAAGTAGAACAGACACTTGGTGCTAGTTTATTATTAACTAAATGTTCGGTCTAGACCAGATGACTGTGAGTAAAGTCACCACTGTGGTAAACGGCCTCCAGGTATGTGGCCAAATAGCTATCACAGACCTCACCATGAGTCACCATCAGATAATAATGAAGAGCTTTGAACTTTTTGCTGTGGAACTTCGTAGCAGGGGTCCTTAAAAGGAGTTTAAAGTTTGTCTCATACAGAAAAGACGAGAACATTCTGTCTGGCGACATGACTCGTCGCTGTGGGGATGTTCTCAAAATATAAACCCGCGTAAAAGGGCATCTCGCTTTTTATGTTCTTGAATTAATTAAAGTTGTAGCATGTTCACACACTAGCATAGACCCCTCACAGTCCAGACTTTCCATCTACTTCAAACTCAAACAATCTATCCACAAAAACCCAACTTCTTGGCTCTCAACACGCAAGCTAAACCTACTGTCTGCACAGCTATGAAGGCTGTACACATTGTAAACCAATAAAATCCACAGAGGATTTAGCAGCACAACAAAATCCAAATCAAAAATGAACAAATAAACTGATGAAGATGAAGAAGAGAATGATTTAGTCAAAAGGCAAACAGAAGACAGCTGAAAAAGTACAGGAAGGTGGGTAAGACTGGTGATTTTGTCGAGTTCTCACAGTGAGCAGCGTGCCTCCCTGCTCATTGTCACCACCACATCACACTCACACACACTCAACTTCTCACATTATAAGAAATTATCATACTGATATTACACTTCAGAAACAATGAAGAAAAACATGCTGACAATATCTGCATGAAGATAGGTTAATTCAGTTACTCACAAGATCTCATCATTCTGAAATTCCAGGACGCCATGACTGTCTTCAAAGTCTTCTCCACCACCTCGAGCTGTTCCCTCCAGTGTCTTGTACGGCAGCATGACAACACCACGAGCTCCTGATGTTCTCAGCACCTTCACCTCCATGGTGCCAACGCTCTCACTTACATGGCAAACAGGCTCCTCAAACGTAAAGATACCGGCATGGTCGTCATCAAAGATGGTAACAGTTGCGGTGGAGGGTAAGCCAAGACATGCAACTGAGTCCACATGATTAGCTGACTCCCCTTCCTCCGGTTCCTCCCCTTCTGATGTCAACACCTTGACGTTGGAAAGATGGATCAAGAAGTTTTCATCCTCCTCAAAGATATCGTCATCAATGATCCCCACACGAATCTCCTTCATTGTCTCACCAGGCTTGAACATCACCACGCCCTCTGTGAATTCATAGTCTGAGCCTGCATTGGCGGTGCCATCTTCTGTCCGGTACTCCACAGAAACAGTCTTGCCCAGGTCGCCACCACGCCTCATGACATTCACTGCAACGGTGCCACAGTTTTCTAGACACTGGTAGGAGCCTGGCTCGAAAAAGATCTTGGACACTGGGTCATTTTCACCGGCATCAGAACGGACCTCGTGCATGCTGACAGCCTTTCGTGCCTGATCAGCTGCATGTTTCTTCAAAATGTTTCCAGCTCCTGTCATCAGCCGTGTGGCCTGGCATCGGTAGAAAGCACGGCTTTTCTGCTGCTGGCTCAGGACCTGGTAGTTGGCAAGTTCAATGAGTTGTTCCACCTAGTGAGGGAAAACGTGAAAAAAGTGTCAAAACTGTTTTCTAGCATGACTTGTGAAAGTGGCACTTGCCTTGACATTATGCACCAAAAATAAAGTGTCTTCATGAGAACAATGATAGGCTGTCTGGATAAAGTTATACTTGTCTAGGTAAATAATTTATAACAGTGGTGTGTCAGGCAGCTGGATTCAGCATTAGAGACTGTCAAACAACAAGAATATGACAAGTCACACTGCATTGTCTGAAGCAGTGATAATTCAATTGACTGTGCAGCTTACAAAGAACATGAAAACAGCCTGTTCTAAATGTATTCAAACAATTTGGTGGTAATTTATGAAATTACAGACCTTCTTCAACAAGCTCGAGCATCACGGAGGAAACCATTTAATTCCTGTATTACACAAAACTTGACCTTTCTCTTTTGATAGTTTTCATCATGCTCTACCAACTCCTTAGAGAACAAAAAAATGCAGAATCCTGAATACATACTTTGAATGATTGTCTTGCTCTTGTGCATGGTTATAGTTCCAAACATCTTTGCAAGTTAGATGATCACAGACAGGAGTTTTCAAATGGTTTTAAAAAGGCTAAGTAATTATTTAGTGTCAGGTCTGCTCTCATCTTCTCCACTATTATATCAGACAGAAAGTTGTGAAATGTATAACACCAATGTATTTCATTTCACCAACATATTACACTGAATAAAAACTGTAGACTATAGTTTTCATGCAGGGATGAGAGCCAAGCATACAAATCCATTTTAGCATTCATGTCAAAACTGTTTTCAGCAGTTTGTTTCTACCATTGTGCATTCCATTTCTTTTGAGTGTTAAATTTTGTCCAAACACAATGATAAAATAATATGATCTCACATTGAGGCCTTCATAATACACAACTGACAAATTAGGTCAAAGTGGGTTCTTTCCAATTCATATGTGTTACTTTAGTATGTACATGGGCTACAGACATTCCATTTATACAGACGTGGACAAAATTGTTGGTGTCCCTCTGTTAATGACAGAAAAACCCACAATGGTCACAGAAATAACTAGAATCTGACAAAAGTAATAATAAATACAAATTTTTATGAAAATTAACCAATGAAAATCAGACATTGCTTTTGAATTGTAGTTCAACAGAATTATTTTAAAAAAC
>JAQQAE010005277.1:0-17801 GCA_029823295.1 Pseudamia nigra | reverse complement strand
TTAAAGAGTCAAAACTGTTTTTGGTTTTGTTCATAGTATTGATTTCATGATCCTAGGTATATGTGTGTGTTATCGGTTATCGGTATCGGCCTTTAGGAACTGAAAGTTATCGGTTTTAAAAAACAGTTATCGTGCATCCCTAGAAGAAAATATCAAGAAAATGGAGAAACTACTAAAATAATCCACAACTGACCAACAAATACACAAAACATTCCACAAAAAGTTGAATAGAATAATAAATGTTATGAAGAATAACCAAAATAACCAAGACATTAACAAAAACGAAAGGAAGACACATACTATATACTTAACAATATTTGATGGCATGAGATTTAAATGCACGGATTTTAGACTTATTAACAACCTGAAAAATTCTAGAGGAGTGAAATGTCCCTGAATGCCACATGAAAAACATACACAGCTAAATGAAGACAAGTTTTTCAGGAATTTGAAGGTCCCATATCGTAACACATTTACATTTATATCCATAAGACTTGTGGAAGGCTGTTGACGAGTAAGGTGTGTTGAGTTGATTTTTCTTGTTTTTCTTCTTTTGTACATTCAATTTAATGAAAAGTGTTGTACCCTCCCACTTTAGAAAACTGCTCTGATTGGTTGAACAGCAGGCTATTACCAAAGTGACCTGAGATCAGATTCTGACAAAAGAAAAAAAAAAAAAAAAAAAAAAAATGACTTTTTAGGGGGGAAAAAAGACAAAATGTCAGCTGCTGCTCCTGCGGGCAGGGCAAATTTTAGCTTGAATATGACTGGAACTTGTTAAATTGAAAATAAAAGAATTCTGCTGACCCATGAGGCAGGACTGATGTATTGAATTTCAACTATGACTCGTTATGACTTGTGATGTCACAAATCAGAAAAAATCCGAAACAGCTTGTTTGTCTAGTCAGACGTCTTGTGCAGATTTCTAAAACCTGACAGCACTGAGCAGGTTTAGATTTTGACAGATCAATAGTTTAGACCACAGTTCATAATCCAACAAAGACAGATGTTGACACTATGAGACCTTTAAATTCCACCTTCTACACCAGGAGCATTCAACCACTGCCGCAAAGGGCCAAGATACTGCAGGTTTTCTTTCCGGCCACTCATTCAAGCAGGTGTTTTTACTGAAGAGCAGTCAGTGGGAAGGAATTCCGTGAAATCACCTGCTGAAGGGACTGGTGGGAAACAAAAAGTGCAGTGTCTCGGCCGTGTGTGGCAGAGGTTGAACACCCCTGCTTTACACAGACCATAAGTGACAAAAAGTGAGAAGTCAGTGTCATGGCATCTTTCTGGCAGACACTTAGCAGTGCTGGTCTTCAGTATTTCTATTGTCACAGTAAACTCAGGTGGAAGATACTTGGACTTTGTACTGTTTGCTTCATTTATTCCCAAAGACCGTGGGCCTCATTCATTTGGGTTGCTAAATACATTTGCATTTCAAATTCACACTTCTCATATTCATAGATCAGGCCTATTGCATATTGTGTCGTGATAGTTAATCATATTGAAAACGCGAAGCCCAGAAAAAGAGTTTGGAAACACTAATCCAAAACTGATACAAACCTACACTACCAGTCACAAGTTTGGACATATCTTCTCCATCAGTGTTTTTTTAAATTACTTTTCAACATTGCACATTAATACTGAAGACATCCAAACTGTGAAACAACTTGTATAGAAACATAACAAAAAAAAAGAGCTAACCCACAATATGTTTTATATTTTACATTATCCAAAATAGACACATTTAACTTTGATGGCAGCTTTATATTCTCTCATCAGATTCCAAGATGTCGTCCAGGAAGTGACAACCCAACTGGCCTCAAAACGGCCTTTCAGAAACTAATGGGTGATCTCAGTCACTTCGTCCACTAATATATACTGTCTATGGTACAGGGTCAATAGCGCTATTAGTACTATTACAACTACTGTACAAATCCATACTATGGCAAAAAAACGTTAATAAAGAGAAAACTATCAAATACTATCTGAGCTGCCACAAAGTGGTCACCCATCCTTCCTTTGCAGACGAAAGCTGATGGTCTAAAGCTGATGGTCTAAAGCTGATGGTCTAAAGCTGATGGTCTAAAGCAGTGGTTCCCTGCACCGAAAGCATCTGAAAAAAAATTCAATGTCAGTCCAGCTTCTGAGGGTGTGCTCACAGTATCAAGGGGGAGGAAGGGGGAGGGGGGACCTGGTGAATTTTCATCACAGTTTTGCACTGCTTTGTTTGCCAAAATCCCAGTGTGGCCAGGGCACCACGGATCACACCGAAGGGAGAAGGAAAACATCCTTGACGACAACTGAGATTCAGGGTGGTTGCACCACTATTTATAACCTGCCCAGTCTGCTCTGTGACAGCAGAGGGGGGTGGAGGGAGAGGGAGAATCAGACACAGAGGCAGAGGGTGGCCTGTGAATTCCAGAGCAGAGGAAAAGACCATTGTTTTTTTTTTTTTCCTTGACTGGGGCCCTGTGTGGTCAGCCTACTGGGTAAAAATGCAACAGAGCTAAAAGCAAGGCGTGAATATCGCCTGAAAGAGATTGTTTTTGTGTTCTGTCTATTCTTTTGTCTACTATTCTACCGGTGAAGTGAAAATCAATAATGCTCATCCTAAAATAGAGAGTCTGCAAGGCGCTGAAAGAGCAACTGCATTACAATTGGCAACTTTGATCTGCCACCTAACAATGGGGCGATGATAAAGACAAGGTGGCAGCACAACGCACACAAACTTGTGGCCATTTCTATCTTAAATGGTGCAACTGGGTTGCAAACAAACACAAACACGTGTCTGTGCACACATGATATGTTGTTGTAAGGCTCCTGTGGTCACCTGACAGGGAACTCACCCTTAAAACAAAGCAGCAGAACAATAACAGCCTGACACATGTACATACAAACCAGTAGGGCTAGATTTCACCTCAACTTCCTGAATCAATTCAACTGTGATTCAAAAGGTCACACTTTGACAATGTTTATGATATAGTTTACAGATACTCAAACCTGGTGCTCCATTAAATATTACAGGCCATCTACAGGCATCAACCACTTCAAGTCAATACTTTGTAAAGCCTTTCTGAAATCGCTTAGCCAAAATCAAGAGTGTTTTTGTCACTTCATCTATAATATCCATATTTTTTACTCAAAATGAATCCACCGGTTACTTCATATACTGTAGATTTCACTGTTTAAATGTGAAAGAAAATAACATGTATAAGCATGAGGATTGATCTTATTGTGTCAATGGTGATTTAATTTTGTGAACACTGGGATCATAATTGAAAATAAGATAAGCAGTAAAAAAACAAAATGAACCAAAAAAGAAGCAAATAATCAGGAAAATATGGACAAAGTTAAAACAAATGAACGAATTTAAATAACAAAATGATTGAAATAATCCACACATGGACCAAAAGCTAACTAATGAAATGATCAGAAACAGAAAAAGAAAAAAATACCAAAATGACCAACAAATTGACACAAAACAAAATATTCTATGAAATGAACAAAAATTGACCAAAACAATTAATGATCAACAAAAATTAACACAACAATCCACAAACACACAAGACATGGAATAAAATACTCCACAAAATAGGAAAAAAATTGGCAAAATAATAGACAAACTGACCAAAAACTGAACAAAATTAATACAATGAACAAAAACTGAACAAACAAAATTAATAAAATGGACAAAACCTGGATAAATTGATTAATAAAATAAAAAACAACTGAACAAAATATAATGAATGAAAAACAAAACAAATAAATAAAATGCACAAAAACCGGGCAAACTGATAGATGAAATGAAAAAAAACCTGAACAAATTAATTAGTGAAATTAACAATACTGAACAAAATAATAAAATTAACAAAAATACCAAGACAATGCATAAATTACCCAAAACCTGAACTAAATATTCCTCAAAATAAACAAATCTACATATTCCAACAGATAAATCATGTCCAAAGTAAAACAGACAAACATTAGGTGAAGCTGAAGCTTCAAATATGGACATTAGACCAAGCTTAAGACTTTTAAGGCATTATTTAATTGAATTTAAGTCCTCTTAAGACTTTGTAAGCATCTGTAGACACCTTGTATTAACATTTACATTGAGAACTGACAACAACCTGCACCACAGCTGCATTAATCTACCTCTTATGCACCTGTAAATGCATTCTTTATTGTAGAGGAAAGCACCGTCATCTTTTATTCTAGACATTTCTAGGCATGTCCGTGTTGTCCTGAATGCCCCGTTTTAAATATTACACCGATTTCCAGAGCAGCATTTAGAACACCCTGGATTTGAGCTCTGAAATTGCTGAACATGAAGCGCGGAGATAGGAGGCAGCAGAGGCCAGTGTGACTGCTCCGGTCATTCTCTCCTCGCGACCAGCGTATCCATCTCTTATCAATAAAGCCAGACAGCGACAGCAAGGAATTCAACTCAGCAAAGAGGAAGTAGAGGATGTCTCAGTCGCACACAAGAGCATTCAGAACGAGGGGAGACAGACAGAACACAAGAGCAGCTCTTCCTCATATCACAGCAGTAATGTACTGCGGGGTATAGGAGTTTATGCAGGCACTGAACCAGATGCATTAAATCAGATCAATGTTTGACCTTTTGCTGCTCTGTTAAACAATTGCAACTCTGCACTGTTATGAATCTAAATATTGGAGCTGGGCGATATGGTCAGAAATGCTCATGCAATCAAAATGAATCAATTAGCTGATGTGAATATTTGCCATGATGTGCCATAAGCCAAGTCATTGTTTTTTTAGGTTTAAAGTCTGATTTTAGATTCTGAGTGAAAGCTGAACAAACCACACAGTTATTTTTAGCGTAATATTTTCAAAAAAGATGCAACAAGATCATACCTATGTGAAAAAAGTAACAACATGCAAAAATATTCAAAAACAGTGATGGAAAGCAATGTACAAGACACACCAGGATGTAAGTGACAAAATACGCAAATGAACCAAAAAGATTTTAAGAAGGGATTAAAAAACTCAAAAAGCAAAGTGTTTTTTCTCCTCACTGTGATTTTTTAAATCATTTAAGACCTTTGATTTATTTTCCAGAGTCGAAAGAAAAGGTCGGTAGACTTCATCAAGTCACATGGCAGCAATTCACTACTTTTAAACATGTAGTGCTTTAAGAGGAGCTCAGGCAGCTGTGCTTGTTTCATCATCATCACTTCCATTTGAACTGAGCCATCAATACACATCTGAGACACCTGTCACTTCACTACAGCAAGGTTTACTCCACACAACAGGAACAGTAGAAAATGATGTACACTTACTGGCCACTTTCTAAAGTTCACTTGTTAACCCAACTCATTAGTGCAGATATCTAATCATCAAATTACACGGCAGCAACTCAGCCCATTCAGGCATGTAGACACAGTCAAGATAACCTGAGTTTAAAACGGGCATGAGAATGGAGAAGTAAGGTGATTTACATGACTGTACATGCCATAGTTATTGGTGCCAGATGGTCTGGTCCGAGAATTTCACAAACTGCTGATCTACTTGAGTTTACAAATACTACTATGCAAAAATATCCAGTGAGCAACAGTTCTCTGGAGGAAATGACCTTGTTGAGGAGAATGGTCAGACTGGTTCAAGCTGATGGAAAGACAACAGTAACTCAAATGACCACTGGTTACAACTGAGTGATGCAGAAGAGCATCTGTGGACATGCAACATGTCAAACCTTGAAGCAGATGGACAAGAGCAGCAGAAGATCACACAGGGTGACACTCCTGTCAGTTAAGAACAGGAAACTAAGGCTACAATTCATATGGACTGGACATATGACTATTGAGTCTGAGACATTTGGATGCTATGATAATGATTGACATAAGAAACATAAAAGCATGGCTCCATCCTACCTTGTATCAAGTCTTCAAGCTGCTGGTGGTGGCGCATTTTAGGACCTTTAGTCCAAACTGTGCATTGCTTAAATGTCACAGCCTACATGAGTGTTACTGCTGACCATGTCCATCCCTTTATGACCACAGTGTACCATCTTATAACAGGTAGGAGGACCAGTGTACCTAATATAGTAGCCACTGAGTGGCTCTCAAAGTTTGTGATTTTTGTTCACTTAATTTATTTTCATTTACTTTTGACTTAATGTTGTGAAAATTTGGAATACTTCTTACAAAGATAAGAAAAATAATATGAAAATACCCAGGGATCCAAAAAGACAGAACAAACAACATGCAAGACACAAAACATTTTGGAATTTGTTGTTGTATACAATCACAACATCAAACTATTGATGATCCAACTCTAGCAAATACCCTACAACAAGTAAGTGTAATGGAAATACAGTACTTCAACAGCAGCGAGCAGGGACAACTTCTGTCATAATATGAACATTTTAAAACTACTGTCATATAGAAAATACCAAGCAGCAGAGGCTTGACTGCCCAGTATCCATGAAATAAATTCCAGAGCTCTGAGCTGACCAAACCAACACAGCTGAAGACAAGAGAAAGAAATGACATAAAACAAAGAAAAATCATTGTAGCAGGAAGAGACACTTTGGACTGGAAGATATGGAAAAGTACCTCTTGTTGATGGGCTTCTCATCCTTCTCGTACGGCTTGACAAACCACTTGCCGATGCGGACGAAGCTGCGATTCATGAGGCAGCGCTCCAGCAGGTTGTGGATGGCTTTGAACAGGAGCGTGCGGCACTCGTACGAGAGGCCGTTCTCCCACAGACCATCATCCTCGGCTGGAAATGCAAAGTAAAAGACAGATGGGAGGATGTTAGAGGAGTCACAGATCAGTGTCAATAATGTCAGTCTTTAAGAGCGTACTCACACTGTCAATCTGCGCTGTGCCGAAGTGCATTTCACATAAAGCACAGACCGTTTGAGTAATGAGAGTACAACCTGTCCATGGCACGGCACTGTTGTGTTATGCGGAAACACATGTAGGGACCTGATGTATACCTGATATACAATCTCCTTCTCCTGCTGCCTCCGCATCAGAGCAGCACAATCAAACAGAAAAATACCATGCGACATAGTGTATGAATCCAGTAGAAATTTGAAGTCAGTAAAGTTGTATATGGTATTGTGATGTGATCCATGTGCAGACATGCACATAGATAATACACAAAATGAGGAAACACGGTTAAAAATGAACAAGATAATCATCAAAATGAACAAAATAATCAAGAAAAACACATAAAATAAAAATTTGTGGTTGCAATAATAAAGGTTACACTGTTAGTTCAAATGGTTTAATATGTACAGTATTCATGTTTACAATCAAGCCTGAGATTTCATACAAGCACTAATGGTGAACTTGGTCAAGTACATTGGAGTGAAAAATAACTTTAATCACCTGTTATTACCTTGTGTGACTTCGGTTAAAACTAATTTGACCTTTTTTTTTTTTTTTTTTTACAGCGCCAACTGTCACCACTGGTAAATTAAGAGGCTTAAAATAGACACTGTGTACTACGATGTTGCTGACACAGCACAGTACAGTTTCAAAATAACATTGTAACTGACTAAATGCACTCCAGTCTGACAAGCGTCTATGGAACATGGATAAACTGCAGATGGGGGAAACCAACTTAACCTGGGAGTCAGTCAGAACAGGACTCTGAGCTTATGTAACGCATTAGAATAATCACTCAAGTTAAAGAATAACAGGTGTGATAGGCCGTTTTCAAGGACCTGCTGCTGAACACTGGGAACCTTGATACTGAAAATTGCACATTTCCTGGAATGCAAAACAGTTTTTCATATCTAAAGTGACATCTGAGAATCCCATCACCAAGAGATGGCAAAGAAGCTATAAAAATGCAAAAAGGGTGCAGTCACTGAGACAGAGAAGTTCTGCAGACACCAGCAGCTGGCCTCCTGCTCCACTGTGGAAGTTTCAGGTGCTTTCTGCACATCCACAGTGTTTCAGTATCAACGTTTAGAAGGTAGCAGTACACACAATGTAACACCTCACTAGTAACAGGTTTTAATTTCAACACATCGGGGAATACCAAGCCTATGTTTCTCTGTGCACTGGAGATTTATTTTGTATATTATTGAACCTTTATTTAACCAAGAAGTCCCTTGAGAATACAATCTCTTTTTGGAGGGAGACCTGGCCAAAAAGGCACACCAAACCATATAAAATTCACAATAAATACAATCGGTGTACAAAAGACAGACAATTAACAGACTTACAACATACAGTGGTGCCTCGGACAAAGAGCTCTTCTGACAACAAGAAATTTGGATACGATACGAGGAAAAAAACTGAAAAAAATTTACCTGTGACAACGAGGTCTTAACCGGATAACAAGTAATCACTTCCAGGTCTTGGCGAAGCTAACAGCTGTTAGCCAAGCTAACACAGTCACTTCCGGGTGTTGGATGTGAAAGACCCGGAAGCTAACAGCCGTTAGCCAAACTAACAGAGGCTAGCAGCTAACAGCCGTTACCTTGTGTTATGGAGAGGCTACTGCTGCTTTGGATCAAAGAGAAGGAAATCGCTGGTGACATTGTATCATTATTGAAGCCATCGGGCAGCGGCGTGTCCTGCTCCTGGCCGTGTCGACACGTTCGGACGCGGTCGGCCACGGGCAGCGGACACAGCCAGCGCTGCCCATGTCCGACCGCGTGGACACGAGCAGCGCTGGCCGTGTCTTTACGGGCAGCGGACACGGGCAGCGTCGGTCCTGCTGCCCAACACGGTCGGACACGGGCAGCGCTGCGACGCGTCCCGCTTCCGGGCCGCCGGCAGCGGCGTTGGTGTTGTTTACCGTTATGGACATGTGCAGTGTCCATGGACACACTACCACGTCATAAGCCAAGGTAAGAATACATTTTAAATCATTTTTAGAACTAATTTCATGCATTCCGTTTCAGATAATATAACTTCCTTTTCAAATAATAATAACAATAATAATAATAATGAATAAATGTGCACGTAGGGGTGTGTAATACATACTTTATATGGGAGTTTGTCTTGGGTCCAGAACGGATTAATTGGTTTTATATGTATTCCTATGGAAAAAGACTCTTCGGATAAGGAGAAATTTGGATACAGAGCGTGACGCCGGAACGGATTAAACTCGTTGTCCGAGATACCACTGTATTTACAAATGACTGGTGATGTGAACAAGAGCCAATGGTATCTATATGAACCGGTTCTGGCTAAGGATTTATGCATAATGTGCTCTATGTTATCAAGTAGTACGTAATATACAGTGAAGAGCACAGTTATTAAACCACCACCCAATGTAAGGTTTATGCCACAGACGCCCAAAATATCCACAAAAATCAACAGAAATCAAGAGTTCACAAAAATGACCAAACTATCAGGAAAATAAAATCCACAAAATGGACAAAAAAAAACAATCAACAATTAACACAATAATCAATAAAATGAAGGAAAAAAAATTTTAATGAACAAAATTAAAAAATGAAAAACATTAAAAAATGAACAAAATAATCCAACAATCAAAAATTTACATAATAATCAAGAACAAAACTACTAATAAGAACTGCTGATAAAAATGAATGAAACATTTGGTGACACAATAAAAAAGGTTCCATGATTAGTTCAAAGGGCACAATATTCATATGTGTGCAAAAAATAATTTGTGTTTCTGTAATAATTAATCCACCAATATGCACAAGCTCTTTAATTGAAATGTCTGTAACGCTAAAATAAACTTATTGTTATCCACGTATGCCTTTCTACCCCAGCAGACCTCACACAACATATCGTTTATTGTGCATTTCCAAATTACTGGTAATGTCATCTAAAATAAAAGTCAAAAGCCTCTATATAGTATGTGATGCAGTTTTGACTTAGTATATACATAATCTGCTGTGTTATTAAGTAAAACAAACAGCTGCTTAAACACTATGAGGAAAATGTCTGTTTGATTCCAAGTCCTGTAATAAACATATTCTGTCACAAATTTAATAAGAGTTTGTATTGCTGGCAATTTCCAGAACCCTGAATGTATGTTAACTGAATTGGATGGATCAATACTAAGACTTCATTTTGTTATTGTGCTGTGATGGTAAAATTACAGAGGAAATCATAATAGTTTCCAAAAGTCAATGATCGTAGTGTTCTTTGTTTGCATCCGATGAGTAACAGCCCCTGACGCTCTGCCAAGAAACCCACATACGACGTGCACTTCTGAATTTCTGTTCCACACCTGTAAAGAATTAAACTGCAATTACACCGTGTTTGACTCACAAAACTGCAATCACTGGATTCACACAGTGTTCCGAGCAGAAACGAGCTGCACGTCGAACTTCGTGTTCTGTACCAAACTGCTCAGGATTACGTTGCACCCATATCAGAGCTGGTTTCTGAATCACAATCTGCGCTGGCCTGAATGCCGCTCTAATCTCATTAACAGCCACTGCTCGCATCTTACAGCACTTAAGCTCCTTTCAGTCAAGTCTCCGGCAAACACCTCTCCGAGTATGCCGTCTCTGTCTGAGCACAGACGGAATACATACTGAGTGTAATGCACGCTCACTGTCAGCTCGGCGTGAGCAGGGAGCCACAGACGCAGGTTAATCAAAACTTATTGAATTATTAAATGAAGCCTTAGCTCCGTGTTGTAGTGCAACGCTAGGTAAAGGCATTTTTAAATTCAGATGGTTCTAAGGCCATCAAAAAGAAAATTACATAGATTTTTCTTGTAACCACATGAGAGACAGCATGGGCTCTCAGCCAGGCGGGCAAGTCTGGAAAGCTGGTTTTGAAGGGGGATGCTGGGAGCTTTTGTGCTTTTCAGTTCAAGCAGAAATCACAGGTGTAAAGCTGGGCAATACAGACAAAAAACTTCCCATGATAAAGATCTTCATAATCGATACTGAAACATTTAAAAGCTGCTTTTTGTCCTGAGAAAAACATGAAGAAATCAGACATCATTTGTGGTTTTAAAATCACACTTAAAGAACTAAACAAGAGAAAAATAAGTATGAAAAGTCAAAATACATATAAAGCACTCAGAGAGCAGACCTTCCTCACGGCAACTAAGTTTCTGTTCATAGTTCGATATGACAATGGAAACTAAGGATACATTTATACAAATTGTCACTTTTAATTTAATTTTATTATAAGTTCAATAGTCATAAAAACGACAGTTTTCTTCTGGATCCAACTCCGTAAATGTTGAAAATGCATCAAATCCGTGGACACACCACTGAATCAGCAGACTTTCCACTATAATTTGGTGTTAGTTTCATGTCTATAGCTTTATTTGCTACATTACAGTAGCTATTTTCTCTCAAACCCCTGTAAGTATAACTCTTCTGGATCACTATGTCTGGAATACAGGCCATATCTGGATTAAACTTTGTGGTTTGACAGAAACGGTTTGGTTTAATATGGTGTTATTTTTCAACTACATTTTCTGGGTGTTATTTGTGGCGTTACGAGGACAAATGTTGAATGTGGTGTCTCACAATGGTGAAAAAGCTTTTAAAAATCTTCTGCATCCAGAAAATGATCCAGATCACTCCCAGAACCTAAATGACTGGTCCTTGTGCCATTTCTGTCCTATGCTGAAAGTTTCACCCATATTCATTTATAACTTTTCAAGTTATGTTGTGAGCAAATAGATATAAATAAAAACATTACATTGGCAGAAATAAAAAATGCACAAGACACAAAACAATGTACAAGATACAAAAAGACAAATGATATAAAACATGCAAAAAAGACAGAGGATGCAAAGAGACAAAAATAACACCAAAGACCTACAAAGTGATGAAAATGAGAGAAAGATGCATGCTGACAAATTATGTAAAAAGCAGAAATGGATGAAAGTGTCACAAAAGAGGCAAAATCAAAATGAAAGACCCAAAAAGATTAAAAAATAAATAAATGATCGGAAAGTTGCAAAAATATGAATGACATGAGAAATGCATGTTCATGGTCAATATACTCTAAAAAACAACAAAACAAAGGTGCCTAAGACTTTGCATACTACTGTATATAGTTATACAATAGCAATAATTAAAGATTGATCCCAAGTCTCCACACAGTAGTTCAAACTACTGCTGTCAATGTACAAAACAAGCGACAGCCTGAAAACAACAAACCATACACTCCATCCCATCCACTTCCAAATGCCATGGCCTTAAAACATTACATTCGACCCAAGGAAAACAACCTGAGGCGAGTCGCCAGGGTAAAGGGACTTGCAGAGCAACAAACCAATTCATCAGGTGAGCCTGACGGATAAGATCAGCGACAAGTAAACGCACGTCAAATGCAGGAAAGAGGAAGGAAAACTATAATTTCCCTTTATAAATTAACAGCTACTGCAACATAAAAACAAAAAAAATTAGCTCAAAGAGTAAGGAGCCATTTCACTTCCTGGAAGGGATAAAGCATGCAGGGTGCCGACAATGCTGTTCACTGAGTGTTCAGCAGCTGTTGGGGCTATTCCTGAGAAGCAAGGCAGGCGAGAGGGTAACGAGTCAACAAGAAGAGAACCGTCACACTGAGCGCTGACAACAGATTAAGAGACAGAAGAGTGGAGGAAAAATGAAAACAATGTCAGATTTAGTCCAAACTCTAATGCTCCGGACACAGATCAGTGTGACTGATAATATGCGAAAGACAGATGAGAAGAACAGCAGGGCTCAGAAACATCCAAGAGAAATGGTCAAAGAAAATGACAGGTCAGTCGGTATCAATTATTATGATGATATGTGCCAACACTTGTTCTTCATTCAGGTTGGAAAGCAGAGCAAAGATGTAGAAGTGATGGAAAAATGCAGAAATGATGCAAAAAAAAAAATGGCGCAAAGACAAAAAAAGATCAACAGTAAGAGCAAAGTGGCAAAAAGACAAACAATGTAAATGATGCCAAAAGAGAAAAAGTTGGAGAAACCAGACAATTGTTCTAATTTATTAGGAAAATGTATAACAATATAAAAAAGATATAAAAGATAAAAAAGACTGAAAATTTACATTCAAGAAACATAACTGTACAAAGCAAAAAAGAAAATGACATCACACTAGTCAGTTGATGAAAAAAGCCAAAAAGAAACAGGCTGAAGAAAAAAAAAGATTGTGGTTATAGTAAAACCACAGATGTGGTAAAGATGTACAGTAACAAACAAAAAAGGGGAAAAACAAAATAAAAACAGCCAGCAATAAAAATGATTGTAATGTAAAATTTGCAATAAGACAAAAATGAAGCAAAAAAAAAAAAAAAGATGAAAAATAATGTAAATAATGTGAAAAGAGAAAAAAGCTGCTGAAACCAGATGACTGTTGGTGGATTTATTTTATGGGTAAATGAAGACAAAATCATCATAAAAGATCTATAAAGACAGAAAATTCAAATGGGCAACAAAAATAAACTAAAATTAAAGACAAAAAATGAAACTATATGCCAGATGATGAAAAAAGCCAAAAACTGTGTGACACAGGTAAAAAGAAAAGAACTGAAGAAAAAAAAGATGACAAAAGACAAAAAAATGCAAAAAAGACAAAAACCAAAAAAGACAAAAAAAATACTCTAAAAGATGCAAAAAATGCATATGCAAAAGGGGTCAAATACAAAAAAAAAAAATTGTGATTTGAAGATTAAAAAAAAAAAAACTCCATTTCATTTATTTTGATTTAAAGCCAGCACTTTTTAATGGTGGAATAGAGGAGATGTTTGTGTATTTTTGTGTCTTTCATGTTATTTTGCCTTTTTCAATCTTTTTGCATCTTTTATACAGTTTATTTTTAACATGCCAACAGTTAAATCTCAGAGCTCAGTTGACACTGGTGGAAAACAAACAGAAGCCTCCTGACATTTACTGTTACATGGACTGCAGTGGCGATTCCTCTGCCACAGACCACATCTGCCTCGTTCCTCCTCCTCCATCTCCCTGTTGCCTGTTCCTCCTCAGCCTCTCCCTTCAGTGCAGACCAGCTCAGAAAGAAGGCGTCTGGTTTACATCAACTGTTCCTAACCACCTTATGTTCATCTGAGTCTGCAGCAACATTCCTGCTTCAGTCAGACTCAGACAAAAAGGCGCATGGGCCAAAATGCAGTAGCTGTTGTGATGTCAACCAAGTGACACTCAAGATGACTCGGTGATACAGCTGTTTAAATGATGGGCAAAATAAAACCACATGACTGAGACAGAAGACAGGTTTAGGCTCATAGCCATCACGGTTAATGCTGCTGGACTAAGAAATTTACATTTCTGACCCTTATGAAAGAGAATATGAGCTACAAATATAAAACAAGGCATATTAATTATAAATAAATCTGTAAGTGCAGGCATATGAGTAACAGGGAAATGTTATGACACCTGACCACTGTACAGGTGTGCACAGAGGTCAGAGGTCATGCCCCAGCCAATAGCCCCTCCAGGGAGGCATCTGCCTCAGATGACTGAGCCAACTCAACTGGCTCCTCTGGATGTGGAGGAGCAGCAATTCAACTCTGAGTTCCACCTGGATGGCTGAGCTTCTCACCCTATTTCTAAGGGAGAGCCAAATCTTTCCCATTGCAGAGGAAACTCACTTCAACCACTTGTATCTGGGATCTTATATTTTCAATCATGACCCAAAGGTTGTCACCATAGGTGAGAGTAGGACTGTAGATTGATTGGAAAATGAAACGCTTTGCCTTTCATCTCAGCTCCTCCTTCACCACAACTGACTGCTACAACGTCCGTATTACTGCTGGCGCCGCACTGATCCATCTGTCGATCTCACGCTCCATCCTCCCCTCACTCCGACACCGCTAAAACAGACTGTGGTACTATCTCTGGAGCCAGAATCCCCAAGGCAACCAAATGCTAACACAACTCTGCTACTAAGCATGAGAGAGATGATGGACAAAATGCGTATGGACATCCTCAATAATTTTAAAACTACCTTCTCAGCAGCAGTTCAGAGAGGTAATGGCTGCTCTGGAGTACTTTGGGAATAGAATTGCTTCATATGGCAAGACGATTGCGGACCTTGAGCGTTTGGCTAATGTCCATGATCGTGAGCTATACAACCTCCAGGCTAATGTTAGCAAGCTAATCACCATACGAGGACCTAGCACTGGGCAATTTAATGAATATACTTGATGTATTGCTGCTGACTCAATAAAAAAGTGACTATATCCCCAACATCAGAATATAGTCCTGTAGTTTGGTAAAGCCACTGCACAGTTTCACTTCAGTCTCCTACAACATTGTGCTCTTTCTCTCTCTCTCTCTCTCGATGTAGCATAACATGGCTATGCTAGCAGCTTTATTGGAGCCTGTTTACAGTGATTTGTCACATTAAAAATTCACTTGTACAGTGCTGCTCTGTCAGCACGTGACAGAATATACCAGTAATGTGGCTATGCTAGCAGCTTTACTAGAGCCTTTTTACAGCATGGTTTACAGTGACTTATTGAGCTAAGACTTCATTTCTTGCTCCTAAGCATACAGCACTATGGATGCTTCTTTTTCTCCTTCACTTTCTTCCTGTGAGAGAGAGAGAGGATGGTGAAAACAGATAGGAATCACCGACTTCACTGTCAAACTGAGGGACTTGCTGCATTAACAACATGTGTAAATAGTTTTATTCTCTTAAAAAAATATAGTTTGCAATATATATTGTGTACCACAGGATTGACAAAATATATTGCAATATAATTTTTTTCCCATATTGTCCAGTCCTACAAGGACCTAGAGCAGGGGGTCGGGAACCTATAGCTCTTTTGATGACTGCTTCTGGCTCATACATAAATCTTAGCTGACCTTTCTTAACACGATAACTAATGAATAATTTGAATCCATTCCTAGAGATAATCAGTGATTATGATTGGCGTTATACAAATAAAATTGAATTGTACTGAAATTAATTTTTTACCGCACCTGTTCAGGGCTGCAGGTGGCTGGAGCCAATCCCAGCTGTCCTTCGGGCTACACGGGAGGGTCCAACATCAAAACTCTATTTTTATTGGATAAATCCCTTTAACACTGAACGTGTCGGCACAAACACATTTGCGCGTCACTTACCCGGTGAGTCAGGGAGGCGAGCCCCAACCAGGCTCTCACTTTTGCGTCAAACGCGTGGCCGCCTGGAGGCCCCGCTTTCATAGTCTGTATTCACACTTGAAAATCTAGATCAAGCGAGCTTTTGCCCTTCTGCTCCGCGGGAGGTTTCTGTCCTGCCTGAGCTCGCCTTAGGACACCTGCGTTACCATTTGACATGCGTACTGCCCCAGTCAAACTCCCCACCTGCCACTGTCCCCTGCGCTTGACGCCAGAAGCGAGAGCCCGCTCGGGGCTCGCCTCCTCAACTCACCGAGTAAGTGACGCGCAAATGTGTTGTTACCGACACGTTCAGTGAGGTCAATAAGTAACTTTCCCTCCTTTCAATTGAATAGTCAGCTAGCCAATTTATTCAGAACAACCCCATTTAACAACAAAGATGGCGAGAAGAAAAAAAGATGAGAAGTATTGTATATTTCAGCATGAACGGACAGAGGAATTTGCTTTGGTGGACAGAGCAGGTTTTGCCTTGTGTCTAATATGCAGTGATAAAATTTCATCAATGAAACAGTCAAATATAAAGAGACACTTCGACATATGCCATGCTACATTTGCATCGAAATATCCATGTGAGCAGTCATTCTCAAATCTGAAAAACATCAAGATCACGTTTAACGGATTAAAACTTCACCTCACCGCGTATCAACCAGACGATAAGGCTGTTAGCAAAAGCATCCAACACCAGAAGTCACATTAACAGTAAGAAGTATATTATTTATTATCGGTTTAATTCAGTATCACAATGTTACTAAAAAGAATAAATTCAGAGATTAAATAAATGTGTGAATAAATTCACACATTTAGTTTTATTTGGTGTTAAAATTATTATGTGGCTCTCATGGAAATGCATTTAAAAATATGTGGCTTTCATGGCTCTGTCAGCCAAAAAGGTTCCTGACCCCTGACCTAGAGGGTCATTCAAGATTGAATGGTGGGCTTGCTGAAGGCCTGGAGGGACTTCACCTCACCAAGTATACGGCTCAAGTCCTATAAGAAGTACTTGGACTTAGTGAGATATAGCTCACACTTCACATTGTAGCAGACCATGGAAGGCTTCCATCTGCAGAGGGAGAATGAATACAGTAAGATTTAAGGAGATATTAGGGCATAATCTGATTCATTCTAAAAGAGAATCACAACTTGGAGAAGAATTATTTTCCAGGAAGACAATGACCAAAAAAAATCAAAATGACACATAAGTGACATACAACATATCAGAGTTTGAGTAGATTTGCAACTAGCAATGGGGTAAAAATGTCAGTGTCAAGATCTGCGAGGCTGACTGAACCCTACCCACAAAGTCTAAATGTTGCAACTGTGGTGAAAGGTGCATCGACAGAATACTGACTTAAAAGGGGTTGAATTCGTACGGCATCACTATTTTTCCTATTATACAAGTTTTATTAATGACATTGCTTTGTAGAAATCTGTTTTTGCTTTGACTGTTTTTGACAGTGATTCAATTTAAAATGCAACAAAAGGTGAAAACATGCATGGGGGTGGATATTTTTTAAAGCCAGTATATGTACATTTCCTGTTACTGGGTGCGAATTCAGATGCCGTTTTTGTAACTGCTCATTGCTCAGGTTGAGCAGCCTGCTGGGGTAATTTTAACCAACTATACATGTTTTGTGTGCAACTACAAAAAGGCATAAAACATTTAAATATACCGTATTTTCCGCACTATAAGGCGCACCTAAACGCCGTCTATTTTGTCCAAATATGACACTGCGCCTTATAA
>JAQQAE010005276.1:0-17806 GCA_029823295.1 Pseudamia nigra | reverse complement strand
CAGAGTTTCGGGACGCGACTCCGCCTATGACTCCGCCTACACAGATAGTACCCGCTTGTAATGGAAAAGCAACTGAGCCGAGTAAAACCAAGCTGAGTCGGGCCGAGTCGAGCTGAGTAGGTACTAATGGAAAAGCGGCAATACACCTTTTAGGATGAACGGGTGGAGTCCTGAGCCACAGAGTATAAATTCTGGTTGCCTGCATGAGTTTTTTTTAGAACTGAAGATGCTTCCTGGATAGGTAGCGCAATGTCTTCAAACCAAATTTCCAGTCCAGTTGACAGAAGGAAAACCACATGCCTTTTATTGATAATATTACAGTTCCATACCATACCATACCATACCATTTTTATTTATAAAGCACCTTAAAAACAACAACACGGCTGACCAAAGGGCTGTACAATAAAATAGCCAGTAACAATGGTTACATGGCCTGTTTCATTCAAGTGCCCCAGGAAGCCATTCCAATCATTCAGAGACCTTCAAAGTGATACAAAGAAATGGAATGCAACTATTATTTATAACATCAATTACACCGAAAGGAGAAGAAGAAGAAGAAGAATTGCACCCATGCATTTGCTGTGATAGTCGTCAAAATGTCTACTGTGAAAATTGTACATATAATATCTTTCCTTTTCACCTTTTTTTATTCACACTGTGCAGCATATCTAAATCAATTCACCTGAACCTGTCCTTTGTTTAAGCTGTTAAAGTCAGAAACTAATACAGGAGAGCAATGTGTAAATCATACATAAATTATTATGTCAAATAATGATATGACAGTTATTTCATGAAATACAATGGATTGAAATGCTGTGTACATTACTAACCTGGACATTTCCTCCTCTTGACCAGACACTCTTTGATTTCAGAGATCTCGGGACAGGGTTGGCCAAAAGGCGACGGGTACTGCAGGACCTGTCGTGTTCGGGTCTCGTGGCCCCGTTTGAAGCCACAGGTCCTTCCAGATCGAGAACAGGGACTCCACTCACTCCACTCCCCCACCTCACAGTGCACTGACAGGAAAACAAGGTGGAGAAAGATAAGTGGACATAAACGAGTATTTGAAAACCATTAGAAGCATTCACACTAAGAACGGCTTTTTTGTTGTTTACGTTCAAGTTCATTTGCAAGTTATGGCCTGGTTTGCCAGGGGCCATCGTTGTGACGAGGGCCCCTTGTAACAGAACAGCCTCTTTAATCTTAGAACTACATCTTTGACCTTGATGTTATCTATTGCGCCTGACCTTGTGGGGTACACTCCATAAGTTTGTCATTGGGCTCGTAGTCCTCTGGACAGACACGGTGGCACCTCCCATTGTGCTGGTACAGGCCTGTCCGGCACCGTGTACACGTCTCACTGTTCACACATGACTCACACTCTGCAGGACACCCTGCAATGACAAAACCATTGCATTACTTTTGTGTATGCTTATTATCTCCATTAATGTTGATGAAATTTGGCATCTCCTTGGGACACAAACTCAAAAATCTACTCAACAGCACATGACATTTTTATGTTTTGCTATTGAAATGTATCTTGTTTATACTGATTTAATGATGTTGGCTGGCATTCATAATATTAACTCAAAATAAACAAAATAAGCACTGAATCAGCAAAATTAACAAAAGTGAACAAAATACTGAAAAAACAAACAAAGTAATCCAGAAAATGAACAATCCACCAAATGACTAAAAATGAACAAAATGTCACGAAAATAAACAAAATAATCTCGAAAATGAACAAAAATTACCAAAAGAGGAACAAAATAATTAAGACGATGAATAAAATATACCAGAAAATGAACAAAATATCCATGAGTAAAAATGAAAAAAAAAAATCAAATAAGAGAATAAATGAAACAATCCACAAAATGAACAAAAATTACCAACAGATGAGCAAAACCATCCATAAAATGAACAAAAATGACAAAAGATGGACAAAATAATCCAAAAAAAAAAGCTAAAATAAGCAAACAAAAAAAGAAAATGACCCAACACAGGATTTTGGGTCCTGAGCTACAGTTGGAGAAACGTTGGTGTACATGGTTACTGTGTGATGAACATAAGCGAAGGGTCAGTCAATTTTATAAACTACACTAGTCTCTTTTGCTGTAAAATTCAGGTTCCATTCATATTCCTACTCACTGGGAACACACTCCCTCTGTGTGTCACTGCGGACCAGCCCCTCGGGGCAGCTCTCCTGGCACTTCCCCAAGTGAAGGTAGAATCCTGCTCGGCAGCGCGTGCAGAAGTTCTTGTTAAAGCAGGAGTCGCACTCCGATCTGCACTCTGACAAGGAAACACAGACCCACCGCTGGCGTTTATTTAAGCCGGACAAGTTATCAAGTGTGTCTTGCCTCTTAAATACACAGGGTGTCAGTGTGTGGGTGCTCATGTGTGCGTTTCCCACTCAGGATACGGTCAGGAATATAGGCCACTGTCAGCACAGTGATGCTTTAAAGGGCGGCAGGTGAAGGATGATTCAACGTTGAGCAAACATCTGACTGAATTTAATATCAAGAAGGAGAAACATATCTTGCAGGTGAACTATAAGCACTTCTATTTTAAGTAGAAGACCGATGTACTGTATGATGATATTATGATATTATTATAAAGATGATTACAGCTAATCAAATGGCTTTCTACTGTATATTTATGAGTCTACAAATTCTATTTCCCCTTGATCGTACTGTATGGAAACATTCAGTCACTTACTTGTGCAGGTGTTTCTTTCTGGGGAGCGAGTACCATAAAAACCCGGAGGACACGACGTCAGGCACACGCCGATCTGCTTCATCCCAATCCTCTCCAAGTGCATGAAGAAGCGTGGTTTGCAGGACAGGCAGCCATTGTAGTCAGAGCAGGTCAGACAGCCACCTTGCTGGCACCCTGAGCTCACACTAGGAATCTCTGTTGATGTAATTGGGAGGGGGGATGTATAAGGACATTTGTACTTTAAGTGACCATATATGTTCACATTTCCTTTAGCCACTTTAAGCCCAGTTAGTTCCCAAGCTTCATGCAAAATTTATATCATTTAGTACGACAATTATTAAATCAGGGCTAACATGCACCATGTGTCTTGACAATTTCCCCAGGAAGTCAAACGTATTCCCATTCTATCCCCGAAACAATGAAAAACCAAGTTCTAAATATATCATACATGAAGCTGGGGTTTAAATTGATCTAAACAAGCCTCAGACCCTTGAAATGATTTGTCTGTGTTACTTTTCTAGCTCTCTTTCAGCCCGTGTATTATTCGTAAAGACTGGAAAAATTATTGTTTTGCTTAAAAAAAGTTCAGAAGGCAAAAGCATCCACTGTCGTTGCATAAGTATTGGGGAGAAATGGTGTGAGCCTTCAAAATCCCCCAAAATATACTTGAAGTTTTGACAGACATTTCAGAGGAAGTGTCAAACTGTATAAATGTTATTTGTGCAAAATACAACACTTGAGCCGTTTGACCAGCACTTAAAGTGTAGAGTCAGGGGGGGTCTGGCCAACTCAAACACTGTAATTTCAATTCAGCTGTCAGATCATTTCAGGAAGAGAAAAACAGTTCTTCTCTATCACAGAGGCACTTTGTGCACTGCAATGACTTTTCTACAATAGCAGCAGTTCACCAATGAGCACAAAAAGGGCATCGAAGTAAAGAAACAAATACATTCTGTAAGACTTCTTCTCTAGTTACACATTTTCTTATTTTATTGGAAACACTTAAAGATTTAAGGCAAGCGATGGTTAAAGTCTTTTCTCAGCAACTGAGCACACAGAGTTAAGTCTATCGTAGTGAAAAGGGTTGAATTACAGAATCACAAAGGCCTAATCACCCCCCGTAGCGGCACAGTAACTGATGACAGAGCCCGTGACAGGCATTTTCACCATGTTTACAACCCTGTTTATGTCCATAAGTACTACTGTGTTTATTTTCAACTGATATATTTCACATTACGGTTTTTATCCCCCACTTGTCCTTAATTTGTGGTATGATTCACCAGACTTTGTCCTCTGTAGATGAAAGCCCAGGCTGCAGGTTTTAATCATTTTAATTGTACATTGACAGCCCTGTAACACACATTCATTTTAATGTCTTCCAAGTTACTGCACATGCATTTCAAAGTGAAAAAGAGGGCTTTTGTAAATAAAAGCATATAAATGAAAGCACATATTTATACACAGTGTCATTAGCAAATTTTCAGGATTGATGGCTTCCAAAAATGAAGATATCCATTCAGTATAATTTTTGTAGTTTCCTCTCCAGCTTGTGTATCATGCTTTTTAGTATCTGTTTGTGTATAAAGGCCAAAAATAACATCAAGAAGAAAATCTATTGAGAAATGAGTTTGTATTTCATTAGTCGCTATTATTATGAAAAATCACCCAAGGACAAATCTATTCACCTGCAACTGTAATGTATTATTATTAAGGCACATGTTTTACACATTGCACTCCTAATCTGTATTATTGCTTCATTCCTGCAAATACTGCTTGGGAAATCTTGCAGTAATCAAACATGTAAGTCAAATCATAGGCAACCTCTGCACTAGAGAAGAGGTTTTCTCTTTAGCCCTGGCATTTCGTGCCATTGGCTTATGTTGCCCTCCTTCTTTCTTTTCTAAGCTCAGAGTTTAGCTGCCAGTTTATCATAGATCATGGATACTTTGTTTGAAATATCTCAGTAATCTTTACAATTGCTGTCCATTTGCCCACGTGTTCCTGCCAAGCTGCTCTGATTCACAGAAGACTTAAGACACAGGAATTTGGCCTTGCTCTCGTACTTTCAGAAATGTCAGTGGTATCTTGAAAAACATACCAACAAAGTCACATATGAATAAACATATTCACATGCCTGTACGCACAGTGAAACAGATGGTTCATGTAAAAATAGAACAATGTAGATGTAACATGGAAAAGCACGCACAGATCACCATGCACTACCTCATCATGCCTCGATTTCTATGTTCTCCATGACTGTATTTCAATTTCAGTTCAATTGATTTCATAAAATCTATACTTTTGTGAGCTTCCAATCACTGACATGCAATTTTTGAACACATCATCGCAAACAGGAAGCTCAGAGCTTGGGTTCAGTCACTGCACGGTAATTTTGTCTTGTTGACTCAACGGCCATTGACACCCAACTCACTCTTACCCCCTTATTTCCATCTGAAGTCTGTGATCATTCACCCCTTCACCAACTAATCCCTCCATCCTCCCTGATATCTGGGGAAGTTTTAGCTCCATATCTGCATATCTGGAGGAAGTTTGGATACTACAATCACCAGTCAATTAATGGGCACTGATTCAGTCTGAACTAAACTTTCCTGCATGGAGAATGTGTACAAAGCTTTAACTTCCTCAGACAGATGGGTTTGATTGTGCCGTCTTTAATATGCGGATGCACTGTAATTATCACACTGTGCTGTAAGTCTGTTTCACGTTGTTTACAGGGAAATAAATATTTAAAGGGATAATCTATGTTTCCTAGTGCAAAATTGTACAAATGGCTAGTGGACATTACAACATAGAATTGGTCTTTCTTGTTAAGAGTGAAATCTGGTGTATTCTGGTTTGCTGTCATTTAAAGTCTATAATGGGCTGTTTCACCATTCTAAGCAGACCAAACAGTCCACGCTGAACGTATCAGGACTGACTTCAACCACGTTGAACAGAGCTCCCAAAAGCAGAAGTAACCCCAGAGCCTCTTAATGGTAAACATTTAGCTCGCTTTTTGGTAGTTGTAAAAGGTTACGTATGGGACAGCAAAGCTTATCTTCTGTTTGGTGTAAAGCACTAAACCGAGTCATCTGGTCAAGTGTAAAGAGGAAAAAGATGTGCAGAGAAGTGTCAGCCACAGGTAACAAGGATAAAAATTCCTCTGAACGTCTGTTATTGTGGATTATGGACAGTTTGGCCTTACTAGCAAGTGATGCATGGAATATTCCAGTTATCACTGCTCTTGTCCATTGTATTTAGTCAGCGAGCACATCTGGAGACCCTCAGTCGAAATGCGTGTGAAGGAAAAAAAATCACTTTATTGATAATTACTTCATATGTCTTGGAATAGAGCTGATCACAGATCATGAAATGACTCATAATGACACCAGTGAAAATAGATACTATGTAAACTTGTAAATGAAAACGAGTGTTTTCACTTGGAACATGTAGGCTGTTTTGTTGGAACCTATTTCATTGAGATTTAGATAATGAAGACAAGATGGGACATAGGATTCCAATCTTAAAGCTCAAGTTAAATTTCTGACTGGCATTAACATAAACTCTCCGTGTTCATATGAAATGAGCCTGCAGAGGATTTGTCTTACATTTTCTGATTACAAAATGTTACAGCGTTGGGAAATAAGCAGGGCATTGTAGCTACATCACCAAATAAGGGAAGTGAAGCGGTGAATATGTGTGAACACTGATGCCGTGAGCCGCTGCTGCTGCGGACTGCGCTCCCGAGGTGCGGTCCGCAGCTCTGACCGCTAGAGAGCGACGGGAGCCAGAAGACCGAGGAGACCGCAGCACTCAGATCCACATGAGCCTAATTCATCCAGTTAAGTTTCAAACAAAAACAACAGCAAACATAGGCAGCAGCTGTGGAGCAGGTAGTTTCACCTGATCTCTTACAGCAGTCTAATTAAACATGCCCCCGGGTGCAAAATATTACGCTGGGAGTGTAGAAATTATTTTTTAGTCACCGCACAAGGAAGTCTGTATCTCATTGTGTTTTTGCAGTAAATTAAATCCGAGCAAACATTAAGCACTGTTTGCCTCATTATAATCAGGTAAACTTTTGTAATAAACTCACATCAGTGCGACGGTGGAACCAAATATCCCTTTGAGGTAGTTTAGCCTCCGTGTGCCAGCAGTATTTGGTTGTAAATAGAAATATGAATACAAGAAATACAAGTGTATTTTATGATTCTTTGCTGTAATAGTAACCATGATCAACACTTTGTGGGCTGTGTGTTAACTTTACTCACGTTTATGGTGCCGGTGCCTGGAGCTGCTGTGCTGCTGACAACCAGTGTAATCCATGCAGTGCAAGATGATCAAAACAAAGGAGATCAGTTGTAATTGCATAGTAGCCCACAGAGATGAGACTCTTAAAGCCAATGTCAATGTTCACCAAAACACTTAGTGGGTAAGATTCCGACTTCTTTCTCCAGACGGAGTCAGAAGTTAAAAAGTGGATACAATTCCTAGACAGAGCAGGACCCCCAGATATGTGGTGATATGTGGTGATAGTGCACATTGGCCCAATGATGCCTGGGCCGTTTAGACTGGGTCATCCTGGATAGGGTCTTCATATGTGCCGAGAGACTGAGTCAGGGGTCCGGTATCCGTGTTGTGATAAAGAGCATCCCCCTCGAAACCAAAACACAGACAAACACAACCAAAAGCTCGATGCTCATCCAGGAGGAAAGAAGACTCAATCATTGGTGTAGGTCAAAAATGAAGATTAGTATTATTAGTCACGTGTAGCATGACTCAGAAAGTTTGAGATATTCCATTCATATGTAGCGCTCCAAGCTGATACTCTGTCTGACTGCGTCTTTGTCAGAGAAGATGCACCGAGTCCCGGTGTGTGCGGAAGCGTCAGCTCAAGATCAAGACCTCAAGATCAAGGCTTCATCTCAGCATCAGCTGAAGTGAAAGTGAAGTCAAAAACCTCGACAGGACCAACACTGGTAATCACTAAATAAAAGTCTAAGTTGTAGACCAGTTCTTTTGCTCATGAAAGACACACCTCCTCTTTGGCTGTCGCGGCCACTCAACCTAACTAAATCTCCGCAGTTTCAGCGCTTTTCTGCTTTGAGTGCGGGACTCATTCAACTCCCCAGTCTGCCCGCTGACGAATTCAGTCTTGCTCTCTCTCTCTCTCCCCCCCCCTCTCTCTCTCTGCTGCTGTGCTGCTGCTGACAACAATAGACAGTACGCTGGTATCTCGGATAACGAATTTAATCCGTTCCGGCGTCACGTTCAGTATCCGAATGATTCGTTGTCCAAATGGACTTTTCCCATAGGAATACATGTAAAACCAATTAATCCGTTCTGGACGCACACACTCCCATATAAAGTATGTATTGCACATTTATTCATTATTATTATTATTTGAAAATGAAGTTATATTAATTATCTGAAACAGAATGCATGAAATTAGTTCTAAAACTGATTTAAAATGTATTCTTACCTTGGCTTATGACTTAGTAGTTTGTCCGTGGACACTGCACATGCCCATAACTGTAAACGCCACGGTCATTGTTTTAGAATAATCTCTTAAGATCTTTACAAGGTGTTGTATCCCTTCATTATAAAAATCACGTTATAACTGAAAATGTCACACTTTTGTAAACAGTCATTTTGTCTCCTTCCGTCCTTGTGTCAGAAAAATATGTTCAAATTCAGACTGATATTTTATCTGCTTTTGAAAATATGAGACTTAGGAGACATAAGTCATTCTTGTTTTGGATTTCAGGATGCATTTGAATGTATCTTCCTGGAATTACCTGAGAAAAACACAAAACGTTATCGTCATCTAAAATAACAGCACCTCACTGAAAGGATACAATGTGTTTACTTGTCAGATTTACATGTACAGCTTGTTTCATATTTCAGTTTTCAGAGTGAACAGAGAAAAGGCAGAGGATGCATGTTGGCTTTTAATCTCATCATACTAATTAGCTTTTTTTCTGTTTTAATAATCTGTTTTCTCACATTTCAGACTATGCTGAAGAGAAAGAAAATGCCATGAACTTAATCTGAAGCATCTCATTTGTATTACCTCTAGAGGGAGTTAGTTCCATAAAAGCTTGAGGCACATTCTCCTGACAGACATGTATGGTTATCAGTGAGGAGTGGTAAACTCTGGCACTTGACCTTCCCCTGCTGAGTGCAAATGTGGCTCTGTTTGTGATGTTGCAATAAAGAGAGATGATGTATAGTCATAGATCCATTTTGAATTTAAAAAGTTCTTCTTGAAAAGTACATGAAAAGAGCTGATGTGCTCTTGAACCCACTTCATAACACTGAGCAAATAATAATGCCTTGTTTAACATCTGTCACTACTCTATTTTTCACCAGAACCACAGTCAGCATGTGCTGGTTAAGGAAGTTTGGTGATAAATGTTAAATTCAGAGACTTTGTGAATTGACGAATGGAGAACTGACGAATGAAGAACCTCTGGAGAGCGGAGCAGCACGCTGCAGAGGGGCCTGAAGCCTCATTTGTCTGGCTGGTGTGTTGATGTTTAGGGGGAACACTATGCACAAGCCTAGTGCTTCTCCTCACTGTGGCTTCTGCTCTTCCATCAGTCACTGCACTAAAGAGAGCAATGCAAACGCACGGTGGGCTCTTTCTTTATGTGAATACTTCCCTGTTGTCCTGTACTAACTCAGGATCTGGTCACGGAGACATAACACAAACTGGTCCATTGTTTTAAACTCTTTCACCTCTGCTGAGGCAGACACTGAGTCCAAACCTGGATATCACATAAGGCAGTGTCCATATCAAGTACTAATCTGAAAAAAGCAAGTCACTTTTATACATACATACATAATTAGGGCAGGGTATTGCTCAAACATGTTTGATACAGGGCTCAATGGGTAGAGTGGGTAGGTCAAAAACTGGAATGTTGGTGGCTGGCTCCTCATGTCCACAGGCCAAAGAGTTTTTGAGCAAGACTCTGAACCCTAAGTCACAATGAGTGTCACTAGTGTGTAAATGTGTGAGTAATGGGTGAATGGAAAGCAGTGTAAAGGGCTTTTACATCTTCCCTGTAGTTTTGTGCTTCCTCTCTCTGCCCTAGGTCTCTAGGGCTCTAGGGGTCTTGATGTCCTTGCAGTGTGTTTGCTGGTCCAGTGTCTGTGTTGTTGTAGCTCTACTCTTTTCTTTTGTCTCTCCTCTGTCCACTAACCCCAACTGGTTGAGACAGATGGCCGCCTACTCTGAGCCGCTGGTTCTGCTACAGGTTTTTCTTTTCCGTTAAAGGAAGTTTTTCTTTCCTCCTGTCGCCCTTGGCTTGCGCTCAGTGGTTCTGTTGGGTTTACTCTCTGTATAGTCATGAGGTCTTGGCCTTGAATTGTGAAGCGCCTAGAGATAATCATCGATTATGATTGGCGCTATACAAATAACATTGAATTGAATTGAATTAGTGCCAAAGGGTAGAGAGGTGCTATAAGTGCAAGACCATTTACCATACCACTATCAATACAGACACTGATCCTGATGCGAATCAATATCAATACTGATATTGATTGCTGGTACAGATAATAGTTCTGATACTCACACTGTTACCTTGGATTCAGTCCTGGCTTCTAGTAATGCATTTTGGTGTGGATTTCCCAGTTGAACAGAAATCCCCATTATCATGGACATTAACCCTTTTACACATGATGACCACTACACTGGACAGGAGCAAGGGGACATTAAATTTATAGCAATTACAAAAATAAGGACAAAATCAAAGCAAAATTTGATGTATTTTTGACTTAAACAAAATAATCAGGAAAAAGCAACAGGTGCAAACTAGTAAAGAAAAGGAATAAAAGTGAACTAAATCAGAAGAAAAATAAACAAAACAATCAAAAATGGAGTGAAATGAACAAAATACGAGGGAAAATGAACAAACTAATCAAGGAAATGAACCAAATTAGATGCAAAAAGAATATGAGAGGGTTAATATGAAAAACAGTTTTACATTTTTAATCATTTGCATTTTTATAAACACCTAAGTGCCTGTTCATTTTGTGGATTACTCTGTTCATTTTTGTTCATTATCATGATTATTTTATACATGTTTGTAACTTTTCTCCATTATTTTGTTCATTATGTTGATTTAGTGATTACTGATTAAATGTTGTCACATGTAAATACTGTGAATACAACACTGTTCATGTTTTGTTCCTTTCATAATCTTACGTGGAACAGTCACAGATTGATTCATTAATAGTTCAAAAGAATACAAATGAATCATTCAGCGTTCAAAAATATTCACAAGGATCTAACGCCCAGAAAACCCCCCACCCCATCTTAAACCAACCATCCATATTAATCCTAAACCTACGCCTTCGTACTATCTCATTGATTCTGTGCTCTGTCTGTGCCGTAAAAGTGAGATATTCACCCCCTTTCATATATATGACAAATACACTGTAATATCACTACAATAAAACTAGAACATTACATATTGTATACAAATATGTGTATGTGTAAAATGTATGAAACATTTTTATAAAAATATCAGAAACTTGCAGTTTTCCTCTCAGTCTTGTCAGGCCCATCAAATCGGTGTGAGGGATGTTAGGGAATAATGCATGTCTTTGTGCCTCAGTCTCAACCAGCTACACTATCGCTTGCAGGCAGGCACAAGTGTATGTGTGTGTGTGTGTGTATATGTGTGTATGTGGGATTGGGGTGCGGAAGGTTAAGGTCACTTGGTCAGTCCCTATGACCGTCCAGTGAGAGAATCAGTCGACACCTGTAAATGAAGTCAGGCAGGTGCATAAACCCTCCCAAGCAAAGATGGATGCACACTACAAGTTTTTTTTTCTTTTTAATATCACATTTAGTCCTGTTTTAGCCTTAATCCAATTTAGGCCTTGATTGAAGGGGCAGTGAGGTGTATGCCATCATTTTGCTGCCACAAAATCTGGGCTGTTTTTTCAAGGTCCAGGGTTCAACATCTACTTTATTGTCATTCATTTAACAATTATACATTTGAGAGAAATGCCATTAACTCAAAGCCCAGTTAGAGAAGTGGACACATAGGAAAAATAAGACGATGATCAGATGATCAAACACATTAAAACACTCACATACTGCTAGTGCTGTCTATTTAAAAGTGCACCTGGCAACACTTTCAAAGTTCTTGAGACTTTTCAGATTGACTGACCTTCATTTCTTAGTTGGATGTTTTGTCTTTTGTCTTAACTGCATGCCATTGCCATAATATATATTTGCACAGTAGTTGTAGTAGCACAAATAGGGTTATTATCTCTGTACCCACTCGTCATCTGCACAAGAAATAGGTGGTGTAAAGCACACTATGAAGACAACAAACGGCACAAATGAACTCTAAATGGACACCTAAAATTTGAAAACCATTCCGGGCGACTACCTCGTGAATATGAGGAAAGAATGCAACGCTGTCATCAAAGCTAAATGAGGCTAGTTCGAACAATCTCAAATATAAAACATTTCCTGGGGGGTTTAATACATTTTTACCATGTAATTCCATATATACACAATTTGGACGTCTTCAGGATTAATGCACAATGTTGAAGAAATAAAGAACCACTGAAGGCAAAGGTGTGTCCAGACATTTGACTGGTAGTACTGTATATGATGACAGCAAACATATATGGGGTATCCTGGTTTTCTAGGGGCTAAAGATAGTGACAGTTTAATTAATCAGTCTAATATGTCAACTTATTGCATGTGTACATCAACTTAGAGTATGAATAACACTGCATTAAGCTGCAGATTTGTTTAAAATAATAAGTTGACATTGCTGAAATCCATTTACCCCGACTTTATCAAAATAACTAATGCACCTAATCCCCAGCTATGAGCACACTGCAACACCATATACTGCCTGTGATCTTCAAACTCTTCATTCCCTGAGCTATGACTCATAAAATTCCCAAATGGCAGTGACAATTCTGATCCACTGTCCTGTCATCAGCTTATGAATTAGTCTTGGCTCTGTGTGGACACCAATTGATAGCGCGTGCCTCGGTGGGGTCTGTCAAAACATACCGGCTTAGTCTGTGGTCCCTATAAGCAGGTTTTTCTGACATTGCATTGGTTAAAGCTGAGAAAATCCCGGTGGCAGTCCTGTGCATTCGCTCAGCATGAGACAAGCAGACGGACACAATGATCAGAGGGTATCCGAATGTTATGTAAATTGACATGTATGAGCTCACGAAGTTTACATAAATATAACTGCTAGAAGTTCATTAATAATAGTTGGTTCCTAAAATTCTATTGAACGCAGATAGGGAGGATTAGATTAATACAAATAAGGATAAAACAGTTGCATGTGTTATCGGGCAGAAGGCAAGAGAAAAGTGTTTGTATATGTGTGGCTGTGTTTGAACGAGGGTGATTGAGGGGATCATTTTGTAGTAATGGGGATTGTGAAGGTAGTCAAGGACAGATAATCGCCTGGAGCAAGAGCTGTCAGCTGTACACACAGAGGGAAAGCAGGTCAGATTTGTGTGGAGAAGGTCAAAAGAGAAGGGCACCATGTACAGTTGAGGTCAAAATTACTAGTCCCCCATGAAAATTTTGTTTGTTTTTTTTCCAGATTTTTCCACAGTTTTCGAACAAAAGAGTACAAGATTTTTAATATTTAACAGAACACTTTAAAGCATTCATTCAGGAACAGTATGTTACGTTTATTTGCAAACAAAAAATATTATCCAAGGAAACTCAAAATGACAGGGGTCAATATTACAAACCCCCGAAGAACTGACAATTTTTCCAAGCAGAGCACAAACCACCACTCTTTGGACTGAGTAATAAGTGTGTGAACTGAAGCATCACTTAAAAATGCACCACGCCAAGGATACGGGAGAAGGAGATACAAAGTTATCAAAGTCTCCAGACATGGAATGAAAAGCATGGGAAACATTTGGAAAAGAATCAGATTTTTACGTGGGGGGCTAATAATATTTGACCTCAGCTGTATGTGTCGCGTGTGCTCACTGGTGTTCAGCTCAAACGGTAAGGCAAGATAACAAACACACCAAACTGCCCTCATTTGCACATTCATTTGAGTGAAACGTAGATGTGTAATAAAATATCACTACATAGAAACACTAATGGTGAATTAAAAGCTTACATGGCAAGATTGACATGTAAGCTTTTAATTGGCAAGATTTGCAGCAGTAAATTGGTCCATTTTCAAAAACCCCAACTGGAAATGCAAAACGATGTGAAATATCAGAGGGAGACATGGAAACGTTGGCATATTGATGATGTAAATGTGAACAAATATACAGTAAATGCTGTGGGAAACAGCAATGAAATGCCACCACGTATCAAGAGCTGCAGAAATAAATCTTAGACGAAGGCTTTGAAAAACCATACGACATGATATCATCCAGACCAGCAATAAGTGTGGATGTTATCAGCAAAAACTTTTTTTTTTGGCAAAATACTTTTTTACTCTTTACTGGCTCAGCAATCAGTGGTTCATTTATTATGTTATTGTATGGAATACATCTAAGTGTCAAAATGATAAACTTTATTACGATGATGACCCACCTGTAGATATTCATCACCTGTAGATATTCTCTTAGTATTTATTGTATAACAGCAGTAGACCGAAACATGTGTGGGCACATTTTTGCATAATTAATTTGATTCTTAACTGTGCCTATAATGTACATTTTAAAATTTAGTTCAAAATAGAGTATTATACGACTGCTTCATTTTATGTCATTCAATTCTATAGTCATGCTTTTCTGTCCATGTCAAACAGGCTGTTTCAGTATATTTAGCTTTAAATGCAAATGAGCTGCTGTTGACCACAAAGACTGCTTGACTGTGCCGAGGATCATGTATACATAACACATGATGGAATCCTTGGCACATGAGTAGAGGATATCAGGATCGGTTTGATGGTTTTTGGAGACAGTGATTGTATGCTTGTGACAATGCAGATATCCAAAAATCCAAATGGCTTTTTTCAGGTCCAATTATCTGAAAAAGAGCTTTTTTCTCCTTTGAGTGAGAATTTTCATAGTCTATACCTATTTCAACAGGGTAAAAATGCACAAAACATTATTCTTTCACATTATTCAATTTACTTTTTTATCCCTTAATCCTCATAGGAGTCGAGGAGGGCGCTGGAGCCTATCCCAGCTCACTTAGGGTGAAGGCAGGGTACACCGGGGTACGACGGCTGACATATAGAGACCATTCACACTCAAATTCACATGAGCAATTTAGTGTGACCAATTAATTTAACTCCTAATGCATGTTTTTGGTTGTGGGAGGAAGCAAACTGCACACAGAAAGGCTCTGCTAGCTGGTGATGGGTTGGAATCTAAGCCCTTCTAGCTGTAAGGCTCTGGTGCTAACCTCTGCGGCGCCATCACCCCATTTTTCACAATGTACTGTATCTCCTTTTAAAAGAAAATCTAAGTATATCACCAGGTTTATCTCCGCGCATTGAATTGTACCTCCATTACCATGCCATGTCATATTACTGGTTTCTTGTCAGTGTAAAAATCTACTGAAACGCATGCTTTCTGACACATTACACTGCTATGACTCAGGAGAATTTAGTGCACTGCCCACCATAACCTCAGTGTGCCTCAGGGTTTCTCATGCCTGTTAGCAGAACATTTTGTGGATATGTGTGTTTACTTATATAACAGATGTAGATATGTAAGTATAGACATTTCTGTGCATGCATCATGGAGATTTGAATGTACTGAAGTACATACACGTGTGTCTTTTGCCATGGAACTGACCCCAGGAGGACTCCCCTCCACAGGCCTGACTAATTTGACCATGAGCATGGCATTAACTACACATTCCTTCTGAAGCAGTGTCTTCACTTCCCTCTCCCTCTCAGCACAAACTTTAAATAAACTGAGGTATTGTCAAGAAAGGCCACCGCTCTCTGTGCCTGACCCTCACTACGACCTCATTTGATATATTTCCGCTTTTTTTACCCATTCTTTGAAAAACGTGACTGCCCAGTGAATTGTCAAAGTGACTAGTATGACAGGATTGGGGGAAGTAAAGAAAGTCCTGACTTTGGTGGGGCCGAGAGGGGCTTCTTTATCCTAGAAAAATTGGAGGAAATGTCAGTGAGCAAAGCCAGCCACCTCTTGACAAGAGTGAGAAAGTTTATATATTCACTTCAGTCTCTGGCTACCCCAGTGTTGGGTTTCTTATGAAGCCGTGGAGAGACAATGACAGCATACTAGGGATCAAACACTGCTACCCAGGAAATTTTAATCATTGCACACCACCAGCTATTTCCCATCAGTTGTTGCTGGGCAACAGGTGAGGGAGCCCCCAGGTATTCTTGCATGTGTGTGTGGGGTACTTCTATTGGGGGGAATAGGAGGAGGTGCATATTAGGGTGTGTATAGAACAACCTCGGGGTTATTTTATTAATCTGCATGGGGAGTCTTTTCTTTTTTCCCTGATAAAGCCCCTTTCTGCTCTTTCTTCATAACCAGCGGCCTGTCTGCCCTCTACTTTTGTCCTGTGATCAGTCAGCTCTGCAGGAACCCGTATCAGGCATCCCCCTCAAAGAAGGCCTGTGTGCAATAGGTGTGAGAGATGCTGAACACTGAAAATCCATGCAGAAACCTTGCCAAGCAGTATCACCCTGGAAAATCTATTTTTTTTCATGCAAATACTGTAAATCATTTTTGTTGATTTTTGCTGAACACATGGACTCAGAACGGCCCTCGAGAAACTTCAAGATTACGTGCTAAAAAAAGTTGAAAGAAGGCAGATGGCCCGAGCTTTATTTTTCTAGCGAACAATTTCCTCTCAATCAAAGGGGTTCTAATGGAAAGACCCTGAATTAAAACATGTGTGAAAGTACAATTTAGCCCTTCGTTTCTCACTCAGGGTGAACGACCTCAGCGAACCGCACTGAAAAGAGAATTTGTCTTTTTACTAAAGCAAATTCATGCAGACATTTTTCCATCCAGTAAAAGAGAAATAGCGCCTTTTCCATCCTCCAGCAGAGACACATCTGTTCTCTTTTTACCAGTGGCTCATGTTAAGTTGTTGATTTCAGGAACTGTTGAGACGCTATGTTTTTTTAAAAAAGGACAAAGACAACACATTATAGCATACAAGAACATTTCTGCAATGGAGATCCTGAATGTTGCCTCTTTCAACCATATTTATGAAGACAGTTTACAGTACAATAAAATGTTTGACTATTCAGAAGCTTGCTGTCCCGTATTGGCCTAAGAGCAATCATTCAAATAATGTCTCCCTGCAACACTGCAACTTGACAAGTTGAATAACTGAGCAGCTGTGTGATGTTTTCTTGTGGTCTTGCCATCCTGCACAACTGGTCAATTGAATTGAAAAAAGCTCAAAATCAGTACAAAAGAACATCAATTGATATCTCCTCCCAGAGGCTGGAGGCTTTATGAATAACAAGTGTTTGATTATTCTCACACAAGAAATCCATTTCATCTTTGAAAAGCAGTCATATAAAAATAACCAGGACCTATAAAACAGCAGGATCCAAGAACTGGTGTTTTTATAATTAAAGCCAAAGCTTACTCCTGCTAATGACCAGAGAGAGAGTGTTTAGCGTGGACACTGTGTGTGAACTGTACACAGGGTAAATCTAAATGCAATAGAAAATAAATTGCACCACCACAAGGATTAAAAGGTGGTTAAGATGGTCAATATTTTCTTACTGTAGTGCTAGTTTGTACTAATGAAACAAACAGGGTTTATTAACAATATTTTATATGCTAACCTAATTCTACACAACACCTTTAAAAACGTTTTTTATTTTTCACTGGAATATACACTGCCTGGCCAAAAAAAAACTTCACCACCTGGATTTAAACTAATCAAATAAGTATGAGCCTCCCATTGGATAATTTCTGCATGAGTTATTATGTTTCAGCTGGCAACAAGTGATATAAGGATAGTGGCGAACCATAATTTTCAAATAAAAATGTGGTTGGAAAAAAATGTTGAATGATTATTACCGGTGATCACTTAAATGTGTGGTGAAATCAAATTGTAAAAAAAAAAACAACAGTAGAACTCAGGACTATGTTTAATAGTGAA
>JAQQAE010005275.1:0-17809 GCA_029823295.1 Pseudamia nigra | reverse complement strand
CACATCCTCCTGGAAGTTTTCAATGTCAAACATCATTTTCTGTGTTTCTATGAACTGACACTGCACTGATCCGTGCCTTTTCTAAATAAAAGGGAACAAAAATGAGCAAAACAAGCAAGAAAATGAGGAAAATAAGCAGCGGCATGAATTAAAATCAGCAAAATAAGCAAAAAAATTAATTTAAATGAGGAAAATAAGCAACAAAATAAATTAGAACGAGGAAAAAATAAGCAATGGTATAAATTAAAATCAGCAAAATAAGCAACAAAATAAATTAAAACGAGGAAAAAATAAGCAATGGTATGAATTAAAATGAGGGAAATAAGCAACAAAATAAAGTAAAATGAGGAAAATAAGCAACAAAATTAATTAATAAGCAACAAAATGAACTAAAATGTGGAAAAATAAGCAACACAATAAATTAATAAGCAACAAAATGAACTAAAAATGAACTAAAATGTGGAATAATAAGCAACAAAATATGCTCAAAAATTCACAATAAACCACCATAATATCTACATTCATCACCCGATGCTAAATAAATCCACATAACATAGTTTTAAGTATGTTACACGTTAAAGGTAAAGTAATAAAAATATATATGAAACTGAAGATTTAGCTTATTTTATTGTATTTCGTGCAGTGTTGTAAATGTCAACGTGCACATTAAATTGACACAATGAACAAAACTGAACAAATCAATCCACAAAATGAACTAAACAATTTAAAAAATCAATTAAATTAACAACACAATCAAGAAAATGAACCAAACAAATAACAAATGTGCAATTATTTGTATGAAACAGGGTTAATTGAGACAAAACACTGTATCAACCGTTTCATGCAGCCCGTTTATGCATATTTTTTTTAAGTTTTATGAGATGTTTGTGATTCTTAATCTTTGTCATTTATGTTAAATGGCTGTAAATTGTTGAATGATGTCCATCAGGCCAGTTAAGTGAAATAAAATCAGAATTATACTTCAGTTACTATTTGATCATGTGTAAAAACAAACTTATGAATCAGTCGGATGTAAATGTTTTTCTATTAAATACTTTCACGTGAACGTGTTAACTTGATTTCCCCTCTGGTTTCTGAGGGTCTCCATAACCCTGTCACACATGCTCTTTCACTGTGAGGTTGTACCCGCCCACTTTGCATCAGACAACGCTCTGATTGGCTGAACCACCGGTCATTCCCGAGTGGCCTTGGCTCAGATTCTGACACAGTTTTACAGGAATTTGTGGGGGCTGGTCTTCTTTTAACTGGACAGCACTTACTGCATGTCAAAATGTAGGATTGTACTTGGTGTTGATTGATTGGCTGTAAAGTGTGATGTCACAAACTACAGAAATCCAAAATGACTTATTTGTCCATTGTCTTGATTTGTCAGGACTGACTGTGTATTTTCACAGCTTTTATTTAACATCACAGACTCTATGTAAACACCAAGACCCAATAAAGATACATTTTCACAGTGTGACCTTTAAATGGTCTTCATTCGCACACATGGAACGAGGTGCAGACTGGCGTCAAACTGAAGGCTTTAAAGCGGGAAAACTATCAAACCTCACGTGATATTATGGCTTAAATCTCATTATTTGTGCCTATTTCTATTTGTACTTTGAGAATTCATGCAAATCTAACGTATTTTAGGACGTTTTCAGTGAGAAGTTGGGCTTCAGTGTTTTATTAAGTCAATTTAATCCCAGATAATTGGAAGAAATTAAGGCAAACGAGTGCGTAAATGTGCGCAAAGGGCTTCAGCCCAGTCAGTCTTAAAACGCGCTGTTCCTTTGGGTTGAATTTTGTCTCTGCCATTAACCTATTTTAATATTTTCTATTCATTACTGTTGTAGGAATAAATACGCCAGCGTTATGTGCGTCTGCAAAAAAAAAAAAAAAAACCAAAAACCGTCTTTACGTCCAGAGGGCTTCATTTGGTTCTGCTAATCCCTGGAGAAATGACAACACACGAGTGCGTAAATGTGCGCAAAAGGCTCCAGCTCAATCAGTCCCGAAATAATATGTTACATCAGGTCGAATCTGACTCTGTAATCAACTTATTTTAGTATTTTACATTTAATACTGTCTTATGACCAGTTATACCCTTCCTCCTTACTGATTTTGTGCGTCATTAAAAGCGACTTATTTGTTGGTACATTATAACCCCGGGAAACAAATGAAGGCGTAAATGTGCCCGCGAGTCCCCAAAACACAGCCTGTCATTAAAACAGCCTCGTCTATTAAGTCGATTTTGTCTGAGCAAATAACTTATTTGAATATTTTTCTATTTTTACAGACATATAAACAGGTTTAAACTTCCTTCTCAGCATTTCTGTGCGTCTTCATGGTCAAAGTGCTTAATCTGGTTCTATGGTAATAGGACGACAAATGGCTGCGTAAATGTGCCCAAAAGAGGCTCCGACTTTCAAGATGACTATGTCTCTGCAATTAAATTATTTTACTGCTGTCCATTGGTTATTGTTTTAAGACGAAATAAACTGCTTTTAACTTCCTCCTCAGCATCTGTGTGCGTCTTCGAAAACGATTTGGCTTTAGAACGAAAAATAAACACACATTTGTGCGTAATTGTGCCTATGAGCTCCAACCTTTAAGATGCAATTGACTTATTTGAATGATTTACATTTCTTGCTGTTTTAGGACAAAATAATGAGGCTTTAAGGGTTTTTTATGCGCCCTTGGCCTGTGCCTTTATAGGAATGCGCCGCCTGCTCCGCGTCCCCCCGCGCTCTCGATCTGCTGTGAAGTGGCTGGTTCCCAAAGCCCAGGCCTATAGCTGAGAGACTCGGCGAGCCCGTCAAAGCGTGTAAATACTTCTGTGGAGGGGAGAAGAAAAAAAAAGCCCGTGCGTATTTCTTTTCATTACTCGGTGCCTCTTGTATCTAACTGCTACTCTAACCTCTGCGCCTCTGCGTGACGTGACGGAGCCGAGGCCCGGCTGCTTGGAAGCGACAGAGTGCGGGGAGGGAGGATCCGGGGCTCATCCATCCATGCAGCCGGGTGCGCAGGCGGGGCAGCGGCCAGTGGGAGAGGCGGCGGCGGCGGCAGCGGCGGCGGCGGCTTTGGAAAGGCACTCCGGGGTGCAGGGCAGCGGAAACATGCTGCTACATATGTTGGGTCAAGCATGGCCTTTGTTGTGATCTTAAAAGGGTGTTAAAAACCCACTCGGCTGTAGCCTTCCTCAAAGAAATGAAAGCATGGCGTGGGTTTTTTGAAGCACAGGCCTAATGAAGTGGGGGAAAGAATGTTGGATTTTCCAAGTGCGCACAGTCACTTTTAATTGCGCAGGAGGACGATTTTAATTGGGCCCCGAGGATGAATAGTGAGCTTCATCCAGAGCCCAGACAGAAATACAGAATTATTACCATTAGGAAGCCCCCCCCAAAAAAATACAGAGATATTTAATGATGGTTTGTCATGCGTTTCTCTTTACAGTTACAACATTTTGTGCATTTGATTCTAATTTATTGTGTAAACTGGAAAAAAAGCCTTAAAAATGAATGTAAGATTGTTGCCTTTTTCACCTTGTTTTTGTCATTTTGTCTTTATTTTATGTAATTTTTGTCTTTATTTTGCCCATTTGATTTAGTTTTTTTGTATCTTTTTGTATTTTCTCTTTTTTGTGCGTTAGCGTATTTTATGTTATTTTCAACTTTTTGTCTCATTTTGCATTGTTCACAGTGTTTTCGTCATTTTTTATAATTTTCATGTTGGTTTTTTGTTGTTTAGTTGCATATTTTAGCTTGGTTTAAGCTTTTTTTGTCTTTTCGTGTTTTCTGTTTTTTGTCTTTTATTTCATTGTCATCTTTTTGTATCTTTTGTGTCTTTTTCTCACCTTTCACAATGTTTCTGTAATTTTTCAGTAGTTTATACCTTTTATATTAAATGCTTCATATTTTGAAACACTTAAGCAGATGTTTAAATGTTTAAATCTTGTTTTGTCCTCCTTCCACATTTCATGTCATTCTTCTATCTTCTCTGTTTATGGTCATTTTACATTTTTGATGTGTTTTTGAATTATTTATATTTTGTCCTTCTTGTGATTTTCACTTTGTTTTTGTATTTTCTGTACTCTGTTTTTTCCAACTTTTTGTGTCTTTTTTTGTGTTTTTACATCTTTTTTCCCTTTGAAATCCTTTTGCATCTTCACATTGTTTTTGTACTTTTCTCATTATTTTGCATCTTTTATATTATTTTTGTTTTTTCTGCCTTTTTTCCCGTTTACATATTTTATGTAGTTTTTGTATTATCCCTACTTTTTTGTCTTGTTATGATACTTAATACAGTGTTTTGTCTTTTTGTGTTTTCTGTTTTTTTGTCTGTCTTTTATTTCATTTTCATCTTTTTGGATATTTTGTGTCTTTTTCACATCTTTCACATAGTTTCTGTAAATTTTCAGTATTTTATACCTTTTATATTAAATGTTTCATATTTTGAACATCTTGTTGTTTTGTCTTTTATTGTTTCCACCTTCTTCCACATGTCATGCCATTTTTCTATCTTTTCTGTTTATGGTCATTATACATCTTTGATGTGTTTTTTGAATGATTTATATTTTGTCCTTGTTGTGATTTTCACTTTGTTTTTGTATTTTCTGTACTTTGTTTTTTCCCCAACTTTTTGTGTCTTTTTTGTTATTAAACATCTTTTTCCCTGTTTTTTCCTTTTGAATCCTTTTGCATCTTTCACATTGGTTTTGTAATTTCCTCATAATTTTGCATCTTTTATATTATTTTCCTTTTTTTCTGTCTTTTTGCCCATTACATATTTTATGTAGTGTTTGTATCACTTTTTTGGTCTTTTCAATGATACTCATTACAGTGTTTTTGTTTTTCTGTTTGCTGTATTTTTAGGTTGTTTACGTCATTTTCATCTTTTTTCATCCCTTCTTTTCTGTCCTTTATTGTTGTCTATTTTTTAACATAATTTCTTTGTGATTGTCATTATTTTTGCATTCACTGCCTTCATCTTCTTACAGCCTTTATGTCCCGTTGCTTGTTTTTTTCTTTTTGCATGTTACTGCCTTTTGACAGTTTTTTAAAAACTTTGCATCATTTCTGTTATCATTTTGCTGTGTCTTTCACTAATAATTTCAAAACACAAATGATTTTTTTTTCAACTTTCACTCTGAAACAAAGGCAAACTTTACACTTAAATAATGATTTTCAGTTATTGTCATGAAATCAGTTGTAGAGCTGCATCTAAATGTTTTTTAGGGCTGTCAAAATTAACACAATAATCCAGATTCATTCATTTGCATGATTAATTACATTAAAAATTTTTGACATGATTAATGTATTAACCTGATTAACCCACAATGACTCATATATCAAGGAAAAAGTGATGAAATCTTCTGTTCCATTTGACCCACGTCACTGACAACTACTCTAGTATTCACTGCTTCAAAATCAATTTAAATGTAAAAGTATGTCTTTACACATTTTGAAACAAATGGCATTAGTTACTGATGAAGACAATGAACCAAGTGTAAAAAAACAAAAACATCATCAACAGAACATTACAGACGTTCTGTTAAGTTCTACAAAGCAGATCTAGTTTACTTTAGTTACGCAAGTTTAAATTAGAAAAAATATGCAGTTTAATGTAAAATAAGTAATTTTAGTTGAGTGTCTATGTCACCTTCTACTGTGAGTATTTTTACTCTCACAAAATGAAAAACAACGAATGGGTATTAATTGTGATTAATCGAAATGAATGCAGTGATCCTGTGATTAATTTAGATTAATAATGAATGGGTATTAATTGTGATTAATTGAAATTAATCCACAGTAACCCTGTGATTAATCAGATTTAAAAATGTATTCGTTTGACAGCCCTAACTTTTTTATTCTTGATTAATTTGATGATAACTTTTTCAACTAATCAATTAATAATTTTGACTTTAAAATGTCGTAAAACTGTGACAAAGTGAAGATAAGATTCAACTAGAGAATTTAGACTTTTTTAGATAATGTAAAAAGTACTTTTTACAACTAAAACTACATGAAGCAATTATTGATTAATAGTTGGTTCATTTAATAATCAGTTACTGATTAATCACTGCATCTTTAACACTTTCATGCTTGGAAATATGACATTTTCAGCCTTCATTTACTTGACTATTTTATTTTTTCTTCTTTTTTGTTCCTTTCTTTGCAGTTTCTTGATTGCTTTCCTTATTTTGCTTTAATTTTGTTCATTTTTGCTCATTTTTCTTCTTTTTGCGTCTACTTTGGGTAATTTTTTTGATTGAGTTGCTCATTTTGCTTATTATTTTGTTCATTTTTCTTCTGATTTTGTTCATGCTTTCTTTTTTAAATCAGTTTGTTTATTTTCTTTTGATTTTGTTCACTTTTATTAATCTTCTTTACTATTTACATTGCTCTTTTTCCTGGTGATTTTGTTAACCTTACATCAAAATACTCACTGGTTTTGCTGCATTTTGTTTTGCTTTTTGCCGTGCTTTTGTAATTAGTATAAATTTAATGTCACCTTGTTCCTGTCAGTTTGCCTTTGTAGGTTGGTGTAGCAGACACCATGCATGAAAGGGTTAATCAGTTGATATGAACACTTTCATCCAGCTCTAACTCCTATCATATGGCATAGTTTAAAAAAATTTCCGTTACATTCAGTCAAGCTTAACTTAAAACAAAAACCAGACTAGAACTTCCACCTTTGAAGAAATCAGGTGGGATTGTAATTTAAATTTACTGAAGACTGCTGGAGTGATCCTGAACTACTGCTGTAATACTGTATCTTAACTGGACGTCTGTCTGCTGTGGGGTGAGCTGCCTCTGGCTTTGTTGCCACGGAAACGTAACTGACTTACCAGTGAGGCACACAGACAGAGAGATTGGCCTTCAGCGTACATCTCAAACACATGCTCCTCAATCCAAAGTGGCTTCTAAGATCACAAACATATTTCCACCATCAGTACCAGGAGGTTTCACTGAAGGCAACGATACAATTTTTTTGTAGGATAAGTGGAAAATGTGTCACAAAGAGCCTGTTCAAAAAGTGAAGGACTTTGGAGAGGAACCTAAATGTCTTATAATGGGTGGCAGAGCGGCAGTTGGCTGGCCGTTCTGTCACTCAAAGGGTGATAGTTTACATTCTGTCAGCCTCTGGAGGTTGGTTGTCAGATTTCATGGAACCAAACAAGTGTGGCTACGTTTTTGGTAAAAATTGTGAACATGGTGGAAAAGTGGTCGCAGTCAGAGCAGTTTAAGCACAATCTTTTTTTTTTTTTTTTATATTTTCACAACCTTTCTCCACTCTGTCAGTCAGGTGTCCCATGCTAACTTACATGTAATACACTTGATTTCTCCATTTCATTTCTATAAAGAAAACTCCAAAAAACAGCTTTATTACAACTAATAGCAGAATGTCCCGAAAAAGCTAAACATGTTGATGTTTGAATGGTTCAAATCTGGCAAAAATTTGTGGGAGGAATAGTGCTCCCAAAAAAAAAGAAAAAAAAAGTGGATTAATATTTAAAAACAAAGTTCATTTCACTGCTTCACTCACAAACCATTTACTATTTATGATGTCAGTTTTCTGTGACAAATCATCAAACACTGGTTAAGAACCGTGTACGATTCTCCTACTGAAATATGTGGTTAGCTGGAGAATCTGACAGGATATTTTCTTAGACATCATCACAAAGTCTGGTTTCTTTCTGCTGAGTCATCCAAAAGTCTGTTCATTTTCACTTGTATTGCTCTATTTATTTATTATTTTGTTCATATTTGATAATTAGGTTAATTTTATGAATTATGTCATACATTCTTTTTATTGCTTGGTTCCTTTTCTCTTTACTATGCAGACTATTTTTTTCTTTTTTGCTCATTTTTCTGATTATTTTGTGAGTTTTATTTCTTCCTTCTGATTATTTTGTCCATTTTTTTCTTTCTTTTGATTCATTTTGTATGTTTTTTCCCATTATTTGTTCATTTTGTGGATTGTGTTCATTCTAATAATTTTTTGGTCACTTTTTGCTCAGTGTTTTTTTTTTACAATTTTGTTTATTTTTGTTTTGGTTTTATTATTAATTGCTTCATGTTTTTCGCTTTATTTTTGTTAATTTTATGGACTTATTTTTAAATTGTCTGATTATTTTGCTCAAATTTTTTGTTCAAGACATTTCACTGTTTCATGCCTTTGTTGTTAAATTATTTTCATTTGACTCATTTTGAGGTTGCCCCCCCCCATTTCTTAATTGTTTCATTCATTTAATTCATTGTTTCATTCTATTTATAAAGGCATTTTACCACAATGTGTTAATTTCTTCACAAATGCTCATTGTTTTGTTTATTCCTGCATATTTTGAATATTGTTCTGTTAATTTCTTCTTCATTTTCTTGACTGTTTTGTTCATTTTGTGAAGTTTTTGAATTTATTTCCTTGATTCACTGATTCATTGTTTTCTTTATTTTATTGATTTGGCGCAACACTTGTGTCTATGGATCTTTTTTTTTTTTTTAACATTAAATCTTAGAACTCAACTTGTTGCATTAAAGGTGACTTTTGACTTTAAGCAATACAGAAAAGTATCTTTTTTGGGTCTTAAAAGTTTGGGCATCTCCTCCAGACAGACATGTCCTCCTCATCCATCCTTCTTCTTTGTCTCCCCTCCTCCTCTTGAAGAAGTTATTCCTCTCCTCTTCATCTCTTCTCTTTGCTACTCTTCACTTCTTTTCCATGCGGGCTGGAGGGTGGGATGGTGGGATGGTGGTGGTGGGGGATTTCATCCATCGTCGCCCACTGCAGATAATTACTCTGAATGTCAAAAAGATGTAGTTTTAATATCGTCTCTATTAGCCTGTTGGCTAGGTAATTAAGGTGCAGATGACAGCAGCGAGGGAAACAGATGGCATTTGCTTACAGTGATTCACAAAGTAAACAATGAGGCGGGGAGAGAGAGAGAGAGAGCGAGAGGGAGAGAGAGAGAGAGAGAGAGAGAGATATAGAGACATACAGAGAGAGAGAGAGAGAGAGAGAGAGAGAGAGAGAGAGAGAGAGAGAGAGAGAGAGAGGAAGCAGGGCCCCGCGCACCAGCAGCCATTTCTGTCTCTGTCCATCATCTTGTTCTTCACTCAGGTTCCTCATTTTTTTCTCTCCCACACACTGAAAAATTGATTTATAAAAATAATTTATGTTTTTCCTCTTTTTAGATGTGAATCACGATGACGCGCGCGTGAATCTCCTGCGTCAAATCCTAAAGGGACTTGTTGTCCCTTTTGGAGCTACACTGGACTTTGCAAAACAAACAAACAAAAATAATGCAGCACGATAGTGTAATTTTTTCATGGGGGAACAATAATAAATTGTCAATTTTGCTGAGTTTATTTAAGGAACACGTGCGAATTCTGCTTTTTTCGTTCGGATAGAAAAAAAAACTGAATTATGTTAGAAATTACTGAATGGAAAATAACGCAAAAAAAATGCTGATAGAAACCTGAAATTTTAAGGAAAATATACATTTTCAGTCACTTTGAGACTTAGAACACTTTTGACTAACTATAGGAAAATTAATTCATAGGTTAAATGTGTCAGCGCGCAAACTCACAGTCAGGAAGGAAATAAATATAATTTATCGTTAACATTATTATTATTATGCTATTTTGCAGCGCTTCAATATTTAATTGATCTTAAAAATAAGAACAGAAAATAAACCATGAGTATTTACGCAATTAAGCTTGTCTATGTGAAATGATCCCATATTAAGCTTATTGTCAGTAGTTTTGGATTTAAAAATAAGCTTCCAAAATAAATGAACAGTTAAGAAATAGCAGCTTAATTATTTGTTGTGTTTATTGTAATTAAACCGTTTAATTACATGTTCAATCAGACATGAACCGGGTCGGCACCAAAACAAAAATGACGCGCAATAGTTCGTTTTCAGGGACATTCGTTAAAACAATTTCAACACAAGCTAATATTAATGCTGATGGTCAGATCGAGTTGCAAAGAGGAAAATTATAAATACAAGTAAAGGAAAAAAAAACATGGTCTTTTCTTTTTATCTGAATCGACATAGTTTCTCCCAAATAAGCAAGATTTTATGCTAATTAAAAATCACTTTACAGGACAAAAGCAGCTGCAAAATAAAAATAAGTGTATCGAATAATACATTTTCAATATGTGTGGTTCAGATACAGCAAGAGAGATTTGCCATTATTTCTGTAACCACCGGGTTTTATCAATAGCTTTACATTGCGCAGTCGATAACAAATAACACGTGTGTGACAGAGCAAATGAATCAACAAAATAAATCCTACTTACCTTCAGCCTGGAGAAATAACAGTCACTGCATTTGAGAAACACAAAGTTCAACTAGTTTGCACAGATTTATGGTTGTTTGACATCAAACATGGCTCCAAAAATGACAGAAAATATATGTACATGTTCACAAAGGATACGTCTGTTTCTATTTGGCGACATATAGAGTTGGATTGAAGTTTTAACCCCAATAAAAAAGGAAGAACACTTTGTTTTCAGTCTATAAAAATGGTTTTTTTTAAATACTCGGCATCGATTTGAGCTTTCCGGGAACTCCCTTCCCAATCTTAACACTTGATATTTGAAAAAAAAAAAATTCAGGTGGACACAGTAGAAAAAAAGCGACAAGCCAATCAGGTCGCTCCATCCTCCTTTGGCCAATGACAGGCGCCACATTGTTGTCAAATTTGTCTAATGAAAACGTAGGAGCAACAATAGAGAGAGGGGGGAGAGAGAGATCTGTATCCACTGACGATCTCTGGAGGAAGTTAGTGTCTCAGGCTGCGGTGAGTAACAACCTGGTGCTCCTCGTGGACAGTGGAGGAGGAAGGAGCGCTCCACACCTCCGCCTTTCACTCCGAATCCACCGCTTCTCGCGCAGCTTTGGACAGTTTCCATTACGACCCGCGCTGTTTCTCCATCTCACACCTGTTTCACTTCAGACATGTTGTGAGAAGCAAGTGAGCGCCTCCACTTTTCTCCAACGCATCCTCCCAAACAGCGCCGTCCTCTTCTTGTATATACACCAGTTCGATTCCGACATGGATCTGAGACCGGAGCTCCCCGCTGCCTCCTCCGCCGCGCAGGTCCACCCCGGAGCGGCGGCAGCGGCCGCCGCGGCGGCCTCCATCCCCGTGTCCATGGCCAGTAACCTCCTCCGTGGGCCTCCGCTGCTCCTGCGTGCCGCCGACAAGTACCCCCGCACCCCGAAGTGCGCCCGCTGCAGGAATCACGGCGTGGTGTCCGCGCTCAAGGGCCACAAGCGCTACTGCCGCTGGAAGGACTGTATGTGCGCTAAATGCACCCTGATCGCGGAGAGACAGCGGGTGATGGCGGCGCAAGTGGCGCTGAGGAGGCAACAGGCGCAAGAGGAGAACGAAGCCCGGGAGCTGCAGCTGCTGTACGGCACTGCGGAGGGACTGGCCCTGGCTGCGGCCAATGGCATCATCCCTCCGCGTCCCAACTACGAGGTGTTCGGGTCAGTGAACAGCGAGAGCAACTCAGGTGAGTGTGACTCCCGTCAGGTTAAGATAAACGAGGCCTTGCGTGAACAAAAAGACGCGCAAAGAACTATTGCATTTTGTTCGATCATATGTAAATGTGTAACTATTGCTTGTGATTTGTTTGACATGGCTTCGTTGGATTTTTGTGGACTCGACACAGTAACGCATCCTCACATGTTGATGCTAAAATTGTAAATCTGCCCTTGTCAGATATTTGACATTATGACTCATTATGACGTGTGTTGATTTAAGGATTTATAGATGAGTTACAGATAAATAAAGCAACCTCCGCCTGATTTATATGTCACAGGTCTGATTTATCAACTCATTTGTAGAATCTCATCCTTTGGCCCGTTTTATCTCACATGTTGCACTTTTCAAAACCAGACTCCAGCCTCCAGAAGTACGAGCTGTTCCCAAAGAGCCAGCTGTCGGGACCCGCCACTCCCCAGCAGAGCGCAGGCAAACCGGCCTCCACAGAGAGTGACTCGGCGCCGGGCATCTCCTCTCCGGACGGCAGACACGGAGGCTCGGGTTCTGAAAACGGCGACAGCGAGTCCTTCATCAACTCCCCAGTTTCGAAGCCCCTAAAAGACGGAGAGGACACTCCCGGCTCCGTCAGCTCCCTCGGCTCCGACTCGGGCTCTGAAACCGATAAGGACGAGCAGGAGCCGTCTCCGTCCTCCGCGGCCTCCCGACACATGAACGCTATCGACATCCTGACCCGGGTTTTCCCCAGCCACAAGCGTAGCGTCCTGGAGCTGGTCTTGCAGGGCTGCGGGAAGGACGTGGTGCAGGCTATTGAACAGATCCTCAACAACAGCGGCGCTCAGGGCCACAACAAAACCGGGCCAGAGGAGACGTGGACGGCGGAGAGGATGCTCCAGAGCGCGCAGCAGCCTCCGCCGGCCTCTTCATCCACAACCGCCCCGACCAGGCCCATGTTACCCGGAGCCATGACGCTGAGTAACCGCTCTGCGTTTTCCCCTCTCCAGCCCAACGCCCCGCACTTCGGCGCCGACCCCAGCACCTATCCTCTGGGCACACACCTGGGACTGAACCCGCTGCGTCTGGCCTACTCGGCGCACAGCAGGGGACTGGCTTTCATGACGCCCTACTCCACCACCGGGTTGATGCCCACTCTGGGGTTCAGACCCCCGATGGACTATGCCTTCAGCGACCTGATAAGAGACAGGACGATGTTACACAAAGAGCAGGGCTACGCCAGCGGCCTTTACGGGCCTCTGGTCAACAACACGCCGGACAAACAATGACTATGGTGCCGAAAACCCCACCTGAACTCACCACGCAGACACATTCCATTGTATTTGTAGCCACAAGTGTTGAATGTCCTGGCAAAAAAAAAAAAATCTGTGATGTGTTTTGACTACGGGCTCTTGTAAATAATAGGATTATCTGCCTTGTAGTCAAATGGTCCGAAAGGAAAAAAAGAAAAACTAAACTCACTTATATGTAACTTCCAGAAATAATTTTATGTTACACTTAAAGTTTTGGATGCCATTCCCCGTTTAGGTTCCCATTTATCCAAAATAAATAAGTCAATAAATAAAATAACATGCTGATCAAGCTGGAAAAATAAAAAGTATATAGTTGCACAAAATGCGTTATACATGCATTTATCAGTTTGAATCGTGCAGAATTTAAAATAACACACATAGGAATTCATTAATCATTCCAAATCAAATTTAAAGTTGACATAGTACTAAAAAAATAAATCTTTCTATATGCATTCCCCTCAGAGGACCAGGTTAAGTTATTAAAACATGTAGCTATCAAATGTTAACCTGTTGTGAAACTAATGTGTGAATGCCATCATCTTTATTTTTTCTTCTTATGTATTGTTTCACGTTTCTTTCTTTTTAGCTGCCTGTATTATATCTTATATTGGTAAAAACGAACTGCTATGCTGTGACCTCTTTGACTTTTCATTTATCCCTTAGTCAACTCTGTTTTGTGACCAATTGCTGAATCCAGTCAGTTCTTCTTTAAATGTTCCAAGCTGTGCTGTCGCAATGTATGAATATGCTGGAAATAAATGTTATTTTAAAGAAACACTTAATGACATCTTGTGTGCGAATCACTTTATTTGGTTTGGATCGAAAACTTTGACGCGTTGAAGCGAACGTCATGCTTAAAAACAAGTTTAAGCGTGTGTCACTGAGGCCTTTGACAGGTAACACGGATTTTCCTGCACTTAAGTGGCATATTATCTCAGACAGGTGTTGAATGATAATTGGATTTTTCAGGCTTCGGAAAAATATGCGTAAAGACGGAAAAACCGTGCGTAAAATGGAATAAACGCAGGTACAAAGGATTAAAGATGACACGAATATCTCACTACTGTGATTTCTTTGGATAAACAGGAAACACACAGTATATTCAACATCAACTATTAATCATTGTTCTTATTTTATTTAATTGTTTTTAATTGTATTTAATTATGAGACTATACATGTGTCCACGTGATTTTTGGCTCCTCACTAGTTTTTAATGCAACTTGAAATCTAAAGTTTGATTTAACTTGCCTATCAATGACATATAGTCATCATAATTAAACTGTGACATTTTACACCGGTGTAATATTTGCCTTTTTTGCCATTAATTTAGGCCAATAAAAAAAATCATAGCTCAGTGAAACAAAAACGCACTTTTAAAATTTTGACACTGCAAGGAATAACTACTCTCAACAAAATACTATGAATTAATATGAAATAGTTCAGAATTTAAATACTTAAGTTCAGTACGCAGGCCTTTTAACGCCCGCGATGTTTTCAAAAGAAATCTTAAAATATTAAAAGCTACACCTTTGAGCATATTGTACGTAAATGAATAAAAAGGATAATCAATAGATAAATGTTATAAAATAAGGGTAATGAAAACTCTGTATTAATAGGAAAACGGAAAAAACAATCTGGGAAGCCGAACAGTGAGAATTATTTAAATGACTATAAGAAAATGATGGAGGAATTAACATATTTATTGCCTCATTTCATTTCATACTCAAAGATAAATCTGTTTAAAATAAGTTTGTGTGAGTAAGAATATATTCAGACCTCGCGGTGAAGAAACTGAGCCAAATATGTTCCTGTAAAAGCGCACAAAAAATGATTAGTCTATGGAATTTAAAGTACATTTTAAAATAACCCGAATTTTTAATTAATGATGATCTTTACACTGGTAGGACATTCTGCTTGGATGTCCGATGGATCCTCATCCATCGGCCTGAGCTTCGTCTGTGCCTCGTAGAGCCGAACCAGCCGCGCACAGGCTGCACTGACGCCGCCCAGGTGGTTTTGTGAAGGACGGTGGTGCCCCCTGCTGGTCAAACACGGTCAACACCACCGCGTTCAGCTCTGTCACTCATCCCAGCTGAACGCTGCCCCTCGAACCACAGGTCCTACTCCTTTACATGTACCTGACGACGTCTTTTAAAGAGATGTAGAGGTGTTTTACACAGTACTTTTTACTTTGTTACAACCCAAAAAGGTTGGGATACAAATAAGATGTAAATACGTAGAACATAATGCAATGATTTCATGCACCCACATTTTATCCCCAATAGAACATAAACGACGTATCAGACGATCCAGATCCGTCTTCTCTGGACCAAAGAAATGGTTTAAGGTAAAATTTAAAACTGGTCTGTGGTCAGGTGAATGCCCAGCCTTTCTGAATGAGCTTTGGTCCAGAGAAGATGGCAGTGTTTCTGGATCATGTTCACATGTTGCTTCTTCTTTGCACGATACAGCTTTAGTTTGTATTTGTGGATTCCATGGCGAACTGTGTTCACAGACAGTGATTTCTGGAAGTGTTCCTGGGTCCATGCAGTGATTTCTATTAGAGAATCATGCCTGTTTATAGTGCAGCACCATCTGAGGGCTTGAAGATCACTAGCATCCAGTTTTGACCTTCAGCCTTCTTCCTGAGTCTTTTGATGATATTTTACACTGTAGATGGTGGGATCTTCAAAGTACAGTGGACATTGGGTTACAAATTTAATATATTCTTGCATCACACTTGTGACACAAAAAATTTGTAAGACGGGACCAGTTTTCCCATAGGAATACATGTAAAAACAAATGAATCTGTTCCAAGACCCAGGAAAATTCCCATATACAGTATGTATTACACACCCGTACAAGCAAGTTCATTCATTATTATTATTTGAAAAGGAAGTTATGTTAATTATCTGAAAAGGAATGCTTGAAATTAGTTCTAAAAATAATTTAGAATGACACCTTACCTTGGAGACAGACCGCTGCAGGTGAAGGAGGCTTGATGGTGGTGGTGGAGGAGGAGGAGGGAGGGAAGCAGAGACCCTAGGACTTTTCTCATTTCAGGTCCTGATAGATTACATGAGCCTTCTCACAAATGATGGCTTCGGTGACCATATCACCAGCGATTTCTTTCTTTTTGATCCAAAGCAGGAATAGTGTCTCCATGTTGTCATGCAGAGGACAACGCTGCTTAGGAAGCAATGTTACTCCCTCAGCAGGATTCACAGACTTGATAACTTTTCTCTGCTTTAGTATTGTGCAGATGATGGAAAAGCTTCAACTGTATTCCTTTGCCAGGTTGGTCACGCGAGCGCCTCGAGAATGTTTTTGTATGATCTCGTGTTTCACATGCATCAACAGATTTTTTGATGCATTTTTATTACGGATTTTCTTGTCACCACTGGAATTCTTCTTACATTCCATGATGAAAAACATAAAACAAAGCAGTATTTTAGTTGAAAAAAGGCAAAAATATACAGCGTGAAGTTCACATGGAAGCTTCCAGTCGGCCAATTGAACTATCTTGTTTGCAACCTGATGTTTTTCTCGCGAGACGAGACAAAATTTTGGCCGATGTCTTCCTCGTAACCTGACAAATTAATGTGTAGATGCTCTCGTAACCCGAGGTTAAACTGTATTTGCAATTTTACATTGAGAAAAAATTTTCTGAAATTGTTCCACAATTTTAGACACAGTTTGTCACAGATTGTTGAACCTCTGTCCATCTTTACAACTGAGAGGCTCTGTCTGTGTAAAACGCTCATTTTATACCCAGTCATATCACTGACCTGTTACCAGTTAACCTCATTAGTTTCAAATGCTCCTCAAGTTAGTTTTAATTTATACCAATTACTTTTCCTGTCTTTTCTTTCCCCTGTGCTAACTCTTTTGCGATGTGTTACTGCCATCAAAAAATCTAATATATTCAATGAAACGGTAAAATGTCTCAGTTTCAATATCTAACATGTTGTTTATGTTCTACTGAGCATAAAATATGATTTTATGAAAATTGCAACTCATTGTATTCTGCTTTTATTTACATTTTATTTACATCCTGACTTTTTTGGAATCGTGGTTGTGGTTATATTTGGTTGTGTGTCTCTATAATGATCGGATTTAGTTACTTTAAGTTAATGTCTGCATCAAATGAACAAAATCTTAAAACATCCTGAAATCAAAGAGTTTTGTCATTTCAAGTCATTTTTGTTTTTTTTTCATCCTTTACTTTTTGAAGTTGTTTTTGTCTTTTTCATCTTTTCATGTCTTTTACACCGTGGGTTCTCAACTATTGCAACAAAGGGTCGAGACACTACAGGTTTTTTCCAACCAGTCTCTTCAGCAGGTGTTTTCACAGATTTTTTTTTTCCACTGACTGCTCTTCAGTGAATACACCTGCTTCAGTGAGTGGCTGGAAAGAAAACCTGTAGTGTCTCGACCCTTTGTGGCAATCGTCGAGAACCATGATTTACACTGTTCTGCGTCGTTCACGTCCTTCATTTAATCTCTTCACGTCTGTAACATCTGCAACAGCTTCAAATCCATACTCAGTGTGACGTCCATTGCTCTGGCAAGAAGTAAAACGAACCATGCTAACATGTACTGAATGAGATGTGGTTGAAGTGACGAATCTCACATTTTCTATCTGAAATAATTAAAAACATTTCAGGTGAAAGAGGAGAGGAGGGAGCACTCAGTCCCCATGCTTCATTGTGGAGAAAGTGAAATGTTTATGTGTATTCTGGTTTTGTTGTGGTTGAAACATATGTGTACAAATGCAGCGTGAGGGGGGGCACAAGCCAGTGTTCTTTCTTGTCCCAAACCCGGATAAATGCAGAGGGTTGTGTCAGGAAGGGCATCCGAAATAAAACCTATGCCAAATCAAACATGCGAATCATGAATATGACTCCCAAACTGGATCGGTCGAGGCCCGGGTTAACAACAACCGCCATCAGTGCTGTTAACCAACAGGGTGCTGGTGGAAAC
>JAQQAE010005274.1:0-17809 GCA_029823295.1 Pseudamia nigra | reverse complement strand
ACAGGGGGGAGGAAAAACTTCTTTTAACAGAACAGAAAAACCTCCAGCAGAACCAGTGGCTCAGGGTAGGCGGCCATCTGCCTCGACCGGTTGGGGTTAGTGGACAAAAAAGTGTTAAAAAAAAGTGTGTGTGTGTGTGTCTTCTCTCCTCCCCTCTGTCCACATGTAACTGCTGATGCCTCCACTTGTGCTCATTACTTGGCCAATCACTCTCGAGCCCATCTCATTTCAGTGTCTCTCCCTGTGTTGTGACCAATCAGGATCCGGCCCTGCTACTATAAAAGCCACATGTCAGGCACCAGCTCACTCTCTATGCCTACCCGCCACCGGAGAACGTCAGCTGAGCCCATTCTTACGAGACTTTGTAGATACTGTTCTGAGACGTGTGTGTTAGCAGTGGCTTTGTAGCCTTGATAATTTTCTGTTAAAATCTGTTCTTGTGTTGAGTTGTGGGAAGTGGGGCTCAGTTACTTTGGGGTACCCTATACATTCCCATGCAGTTTTCCTCTGTTGGACACAATAGGGTTATTTGGTTGGTGCCACACCCTGTATTGTTTTTGACTTCCATTTTTTTAGATTAGTAGTCAGGTCTTTTGTTTCCTTGTTTGTTTCACTTAGTCAACTTCTAGATTAGGCCTGATTTTGTTATATTTCATTTTATTTGGCACAACCACAACAGCTTCACTCTCCCTCACTCAGTCTTTGTGTTAAGTAGTTTGTGTGAAACTTGTTTAGTTAAAATAAATATCCTTGACTGTCACAAATACTTTGGCTTACCGTTTCGTTTATTGTTGTTGTGTTATCCCTGTTTTATTTACACAGCAAGTTTTGTGTAGGAAATTGGGTCATAACACTGTACAAAAGTTGTTACAATTTCAGTATCATGTTGGATGGCGTCGATGTCAGACATAGTAACTGACCGATCAGATGGTGAATGCAGGTCATGGTTGTACATTAGATCACAATAGTGTCAGCCATGTTTGTGATGTAATCGTCTCTGAAATGTGCTCACTGTAGTTAATAAGGCCATTATTGAGGGTTTTTTTTCTTGAGTGTGGGTACGCACAATCAAGTTACATAGGGACACAAATTGAGGAAAACTGTGAAGATGTGTGGTAAAAAAAAAAACATGGGGGGCAGCAGGATGACTTGTACCATCTGTATCTGACCAGTCTGATCGAGGAGGCACTTCAAACCAGCAGGGACTCTCATCCTCTCTGAGTTACAACCCCTTCCTTCTAGTCAAAGATCTCAATTTCCTGGTAATAAAATAATCCATCCTAAAAAAAACAAAACTCCTTTATTCCCATGGCGATGTGAATAAGTTGACATGGATGAATTGTGGGGGCTTTCCATCCATCCATCCATCCATCCATCCATCCATTTTCTACCCCTTAATCCTCGTGAGTGTCGGGGGGCGGGGGGTGCTGGAGCCTATCCCAGCTGGCTTGAGCGAAGGCAGGGTACATGTGGGAGCTTTCACAAGTATATTTTTATTTACTTCTACAATTTTTTTCTTTTTAGTATTGAGGTGCACTTTAAATGTTTGTGCAGAAGATGCTTGTACCTGTGATCAGTCTTTTAGACCCATCATCGCTATTTTGTGATTGGATGCAATATTTTTCTTCTCCCCTTTTTGTTCTGTGCTGTATGTCATGTCTGTGCTGTACTACACATTGCCTCTTGCAGGACATAAGTTTTTAAGTCTAAACATATCCCTTTTACAGAGGTTAAAATGCTGGAGTAGTGCGGACGGCAGGTGCAGTAACTCCCGGATCTCCAATTAATCTAGAACATTCAACTATGCCTGAAGCTAATTAAAGGACCCCTTACATTTCCCGTTGAAACTCTGAAGCCTACAGCGCTTTACTTATCTCTGCAGTCATGTCAAATAAGTTTAAAATCCCATGAAGATTTGCTCCAATGCATCACCAAGGGCATCAAATACCTGTTTCACAACCTCTGTAACTGACTTGAATCCCTTCAAAAGCTCCTTTGAGATGGCTACAACAGCCCGTAGAAGACCTTAACCACTTCCAGGCCCTACTAAAGGACCTTAAACCTCCTGGAATATTCTGACCTTAGCATATCCCCGCGCAAAAATTAATCCTGTCAAGAAGGTGTGTAATAACTAGACATGTAGGAACATCTAACTTAACTAAAATACAACAGTTCTTTTCATGTGATTATACGCCAATAATAACATAATTAGGAATATTATTTTCCATCTCTGTAGTTAGAAATAAGTCTGGAGCTTTAATAAAACTACACAGCAGTATCAATAAAAGCAATAATTACTTTCATTAATAACAAAGTTTCAGCTCACATGTACTACAATGTGTCTAATGATGCATTGCACTTAAAATGAATGCTTTTTAAGCCATTTTAGTTCCTTTTAACCAAATTGAGGACTGGGACAGGTATTGACACTTATTGGTTTACATTTTTAAGTACTGACTCATATATTTGATGATCGCTACATGTGAGTCCGTGAGCTGTTGATTTCTGTAAAAGCAGACGCCAAAACTCCAAAAATCAAATCAATCCTCCTGCAGGAAGCAGCATCTGCTCTCAGCCTGGAAAACCTTAAAGTGTCCAAAGGGGAACGGCTCTGAACCAACAGCTGAATATTTTTACATCAATCTCATTTTCCTACTCATTTTGTTTCCTAAAATGCTTCATGATCAATATGATCACCTGGGCGTGGATAAATATTTATTCATGCTCGGTGTTTTCTTGCAGGGTTTGTTTTTGGAGACTCGCCTGCTTCCTCTCAGTCTCGGCGTTTCCCGGCTCGGGGGTGTATTCCCCAGACGGCAGATTAATACAGCCGTGACCTTTCTGCACCCCCATTACCAATGCTTAATGCCTCATTTGTAGGCCAGTTTGTTGGAAGCTAATTCTTCCAACTGCACGGACGCACAGGCACAGCATTTGGCCGCTGGAGTGTGGCGAGAAGAAGAGGAAGAACAGGAGAAGGAGGAAAAAGAGGAGGAGGAAGAGGTCACCTGAGCAAGTTCTAATAGAGACACTGTGACTTAAGCTGCACAGAGTCACTGTCAGGAAACAACTATATTAAAAACAAAAGAAACACCTAGGAGCATGCGCCTTTACTCCATATCTACTTTTACACCATTTAGAATTCCTGTTTCCTTAAACTGCACCAATCACTGTTTTTAGAGGAACATTGTGATTTAATCTACGGATTTATGGAGCATTTTAGCCACCTTTATGTCTATGTCAACTCATTCCTAAGGTTTTTTTTTAATTCACATTGGCTATTAGCTGTCAAATTTTCTGTATGAAGCCAAAACAATGACTAAAAGTAATTTTCAGCTTCTGTGGGGAAAACAGAACTGAAGAAATAAATCAGATTCCAAAATCCATTTTACATTGGAAACACAACTAAGCCATCTCTTGTGGTTAGTCTAAAGCTTGTATTTAAGTGATTATGATCCCAAGTGTAAAAAAATCAGTGACTTCACCTTTAGAACAGGTGAGCATTCCGAGATCCTTTGCAGACAGTTGTCTTTGTACACACAGTGTGGTTTTGATGCTTGCGCGGTGCAAAAGCACCTGAACGCATAACATCATTTACAGTTTCTGGCAAATCGCCAATCATTAGAAGTTAAATTTAAATGAAAGTAGTTATGCTGTGACAACTATCGGATCAGAAAAACAATCATCCTGACTTTGTAGGTTTATAGAAAAAAATCAGCCAACTACAGCAGATGGTCGGCAGATAAGGGGAGCAGATTGTTGTCTTTACATATGTTCATTTATCTATAGACACCTTTTACCTTGATCTAAAACATCATTCATTCATGACTTTAAACAATTATGCATAAGAACAAATCAATTAATCAAATGGAATAATAATAATCTGCGTCGGCTCTGACAATGATTATATGCTTTCAGTCATTTATCAATAAAATTGTGCCAAATTGTTCAATCACCTGCTGTTTTTTGACTTCCAGAGATTTAGCGACAACTCAGTTGGTGAAAAATCTTCAGTGAGCTGCAGATTAATAGACAAAATATTCTACTGTACATCTGGGCTCCACTTTTTCAGGCTTTTTTGAAAAATTAACATCCTAAAATGTGCTGTTTTGCCAAAAACATCAGTTCAGTATGATGTTCTGTCTCAACTAATTTCAGTTCAGTAAAGACAAACACGTGGGAGTTAAAATATAGTGTTACATTAAGTAGAATGGTTGTAAATTTATGTCTACAGTATATACCTGTATAGATCATTTCCGTTCATCTCTATATAAACTGCTAGGTGAAACCTAGAGAAATGTAACATTTAGATCACATATACTATATTTTTCAGTGTTTTCATTCTTAATGACATTTTGCTCTGTCCACTTTATCTCATTATCCTTAAGTTCTGTCGGTGTCCCTTAATATCAGTCTTTTCTTTTTAAATTTCTTTATATATTTATTTGTGAATGTGTTTTTATTCATGTTTTCCAGTGTCCAAATGACTCCAACTCAATCCATTCCAATTGTTTTTAAGACAATTAATCAACCATTGAGACTGCAATACATGAGTGGTCTTCAGTTTTTTTTTTTTTTTAAGCTATTTTCTGACTGGTAAGGCTTGTATAAAGTAAATCCGTAAGTTAAAGTCTCCTAAGTCATTATGGCGGAAGAATGGGATAAAAATGATTCAAAAACCTGCTGCTTCTGATTGAAGATTCTCTAAAAAGTCATGTCTGGTGGAAGTATTCTATATGCACTTTGACTTTAACATTCCACATCCCACTCTGAGTATGACCTTTGACCTTTGTTTTACTATGTGTGACAGACATTGATACGAGTGTAGGTTTTAAACTGACCAAAGAACAGCCAGCGGCTCTTTCAATTTGGCACCTGTTCTGTCAAAAGCATCTCTACAGATGAGCCCATTATCCCACTTACACACAATGCACTGCAACGGCCGTCCACACAGCCGATCGCCTCTGTAACGCCACTGTCACCGCTGCCGCGCATCCTCCCCTCGCCTCTCCTCTGCTCTCTGTGCCTCCACTCAGAAAGCTTGTTAGCATTATTATTATTTCAATTATGCTAATTGCGGCTGCATCCACTCATCAGCGCCGCTCGTATCCGGCTGTTAGCACTTGGCACAAGGTGTAATAAAAACAGTATCAATGGCACACGGCTTGCTCGAACATGCCTGGAGTGTAAATCACACTGCAACAGCCAGAGAGGAAAAAATAATAAAACGCACACACACACACGTAGAACAAACACAGCGAGGCAAACGAGGGCCACGGCTGCCGATCTGCACGTTTCCACCGCAAAAATTAAAGGTCAGCGGGAGTCGTGTTGGGTACTCTGCAAACAATTACTGAGCAGGACAGCCAGTGCCGTCAGTCCACACATGAAACACACAAAACACACACTGCTGAATAAATCCATGGCTGAATATTACAGTCAAACCTGAGAAGTTGATCTTTTCTTTTGTGAGATTAGAAGACAATCAGAAAGAAGACCAAGCAAACACAAAAATCCCAGAGACCCAGTACAGACCCCATCCCACTGGTTCTGCTTCAGGCTAACACAACTTTATTTTAAATGTCAAACATGGCTGTAAACTGAGCATTCTGAAGTCTGTCAATCTGGATGTTTCCAAAACAAATACATCTGTTTGCATACAAACAGAAAAAGCACATCTATAGCTTTTACGGTCCTAAATAAGGAGAGGTTACTACCAAGTGATTATGAAAATCAGAATGGGAATCATTTAAATATTCTACATTGGAGAGAGATGACAGAAGAGCTTTGACCTAAAAAAGTAGGTCCAGTGAAGCAGCAGAGAAGACATTTATATTCGTCCTACAGAAATGTCATAATATGGGCAAATTAAACTAAACCTACTTACATGTACTGACTAAAACCAAACTGATTTGTATGTATGGACTAAAACTAAACCTACATCCAAGTATGGAAAAAGCAAATACAACACTTAAAAGGACACCGAAAGGGATGCTGTGATTTTAAATTTTCTGTGAACTGACCCTTTAAAACACGTATAATTGATGCAGATGCTGAAAATTACCCTGAAGCTGACAGAATGCAGAGTGCTGAACGTTACAGACCTCATATTCACACACACACACACCATGACATTAATCAAACAGGAGATGGAGTGTGACCGCTGTTTGAGTCTTTAACCAGTGTGGCCTCGCACACACACACACACACACACACACACACACACACACATTTAGTATGTACACACTGGCTGACTAATGAGCCATAGAGCAGCACACACACACACACACACACTTGCTCTGCCTGGACAGCAGCCAGGATGTTAATCATATGAATGGTCTGTTGTCAAACCCGAGTCAGAAACAAACTAAAACCAAATGCAGCCTGAAACGCACACAAACACAACACAGTCAGAATCTGAACGTTCACCTGAGCAGAAATCAACAGAACACATCGACTACATCATAAAACATGTACAGTGTGTCTGCAGCTGATGGATATTTTAGTTACAGAACAAAACTGTACAACAGCAGTACTGGCTGATGTGTTCAGAGTCCTGTTACAGACGTTAAACACACCGATGCTAAATGACAAGTCAAACTGTGAGAGGACTAATGCAGAATCAATTCATTTTTGTCATTTTTGATCATTGTCTTTTTTTGTTCATATAATGGATTTTTTTTTATTTTATTGATATTTTGGCCATTTTTGTTCATTTCGCAGATGGTTAGTTACTTTTTTCTTCATCTTTGTTCATGTTGTTTACCATTTTCTTGATTTTTGTGAAAATGTTACTTTAGTTTTTGTGGAATATTTCCTCTGCTTATTTTTGTTCAATTTGTGATTTTTGCTTACTTTTCTTTATTCATTTTCATCAAGTTGATTTACTTTCTTTTATTTTTGTGAATTTTTGTTGAATTTCCTTATTTTATTTAGATTTTGTTTTTTAGTTTTGTCCTAATTGTATTCATTGTTGTTCATTTTCTTGGTTTTGACCCTTTACTTGACGATATTAATTTTGTTTTCTTTCTTTCATTATTTCTTATTTTTGTTCTTTATCTACTTCATTATTTAGTGCATTTTGCATTTTTTGTTTTCCTTTTGTTGTTGATTTTGTGCTTATTTTGTTGATTTAGAAGTATGATTATATGTTACTGGACAAAACCACAGAAGCCACTGGGGAGAGTGCTACAGAGCCACATGTGTCCCTGGAGCCACAGGATACAGACCCCTGGTATAGGAGCATTACTGTGTCCAAGTTATAATGTCTTCCCTTTTGTAAGCGTTTGATTGGCTAATGATGAGGATAGTGCAATGACATGAAAATGGCTTTGTCAAAGGTGACCATGGTGGTTCTTTAGTGCTGATTGGTTTAGTTTGTTGTCAATATAGGGAATCACACATTCACATTGGTGTTGCCATCAATTCAGAAAATACAAACTTCTGTCCATCTTTAAAATTATACTAAAAGCTAAAATATGTTGAAATGGAATGATATGGCTGACTGTATTAGTGCTGGTGATAATACACATAAAAAATTGCCAAATATGAAACCTTGATAATTGCACGTGTACTCTGTAGAAAAAACTCCTCCACCGGTACTCAGGGTTGTACATCCCACCTGTTATTCAGGCTGACTCTGCCAAACTTCATTCATTTTCTCACTGGTTTCTACAGGACATGTAATGCAGAAGTGATTTAACCTCATAGGGCTGTTGACTCACTTGGTTCATTTGTTTGTTTGCTTGAGGCATTAAAACATCACAGTGACATTACAACACAGGCTACTGAGTTAGTTAGTCGGGGAAATTTGATATGTTTAAGAGGACTTCAGGTTTTCAGTTCTCTGTGGTAAAACACGGGATAATGAGGAGAAAAAGAGATGAACATATTGTAAATATAGGAGACAGATGGCCTTTCTTAGGTGGTAAAACTAGAACAAAATCCCAAACTATTTTATTTCCTTTAATTCCTTTCATGCTCTGTATACATGGCTGTGATTCTCTGCTCTCCTGATGTCCCTGAATGCCTCGTTTTTCACAGCCACACCTGGACATTCAGATAAAATCACTGCACTCTCAGCCTCTTTTAGAAAGTGGAGGCAGAATCAGAACAGGGTAAACTTACACTTCTGTATTCAATGCACACCTGAAAGTTTTTACCTTCTGTATGAATAAAAAAGGAATATCTCTTTGGAACAGTTTTCCTCAGCTGTCAGTATCTACTGTATAATATCTTCATTCCAAACTTATGAAAAAGGCTGTAATTAGTGGAAATTTATAGTATCTTTTAGATTTCATTCAGCCCACAACAGCACACAAAACTTTATGTAAGTTGTAATTAATGCATAGTCTTTTAACTTTTTATGTGAGTGTTTAAAATTTTACCAGGGAGGTTTTCTCATGAGCCTTTTTAAAATCCAGTTTCTCCTGCACAATATTCAAACTCTTCCAGTGTCTTTTCATACGTATAACTACATTTTTTTTACTACATCTTTCTTGAAACCCTCAGCTTAAATGGAAAAAAAATGGAAGAAAAGTCACAGACCAGAAGAGGACATTAGACTTTTAGCACTGACAGGAGGAAAACAGGTGTGATGTGTGTAACAAATACCATAAAAATTGATACACTAGATATACTTTCTGCCCTAAGCAGTTTTTTTTCTTTAGTTCCTGCAAATTTCTAAATGCTACATGGATGTTGCTGCAAAATGATGACAAAGATGCTGTTGTGTTATATAAATTATAACATATTATAATGGGAAAAGAAAACCTAGTCTTATATTTGGTTAAGTACAGTGACTGGAAGAAACAGGGACATAAGGTTTGGAAGGTTTAAATATCCTCATACTGCTCATCAGGTACAACATATAAGCAGGGATGTACTGTATCTTTCTACAGAACATGTATCAGAGACAGTGTGACTCCCCTGCAAAGGCAAGGAGCAGCAACTATGCAAACAATGAAAATGAGAGAAATTACTTTAAATGTGTATTCATTTTGCTGACTTATTTCTTGTTATTTTATTCATTTTATTGACTATTTTTTTCTTGGCTGTTCATTTTTTTCTCTTTATTTAAATCCATTTGTTGATTATTTTGTTCATTTTTCTTCATTTGGATTCTGTTTTCATTTTCTTTCATTTTTCTTATTTTTTCCTTTTTTTGTTTTATTTTGTCCATTTTTCTTCATTTGGTATCTTTTTTCATTTTCTTTCATATCTCTTAATTTTTCCTTTATTTTTGTTTTTTTATTTTTTCTTCATTTGGCTTCTTTTTTATTTTCTTTCATATTTCTTAGTTTTTCTGCATTCTCTTTGTACTTTGTTCATTTTGTTTTTTACTTTGTTCATTTTCCTGATCGTTCTGCTTCTAATTTTGTTCACTTTGCTACTAATTTTCTTACTTTGTGCTATGTTTCTTCATGTTTTGCTCAGAGTAATTCAAAGGTTTCAGTTTTGTCAAGTTAAGTACAGATTTCAAAAGGTACAAACTATAAACATATCCTCAACCCAGGACCCTCAGACGGGGATTAACAGCATCAGTGTCATATTAAGGGCCTCCGATTTCAGCTCATAATGTGATTAGTTGGTGCATGAAGTGTTAACAAATAAATCTGCAGTTAATCTAATTACCACAAACTAATTGTGACCTAATGAACCTCGCTGAGCTGCAGCCGCTGTGCCCTAAAGTAGTGTTTTAAATATTTCAGATGGGCAGATCAGAGGTGTCGGGTGGACTTAAACATCACAGGCTGAACTCTTCTATTAAAAACATACTTCTAACAAACTCTTTGATGGATTTTCATTCATTCAACCTTAATTTAATGTCAGAACATATGGAGTTAAAAGCCTTGTTTGCAACAGAGCTGCACATTTAATCAAACTGCAACTGTATTGTTAGTATGTGGAATTACATATAAAACTGAAAAAGGCTGCAATTCCAGTTTGTTATTGGTGAGACACAGAGCAGAGAAAGGTAATATGTATGGAACAAGTTTTTTTATGTGTATTTGGAAAAAAAATGTTGTTAAAGGGATCGTCTTTCTTATCCGGGTTTAAAATGTTTAATTCTGTCATCAAACTATGATCCGTGTGGTGCATTCAGGGCTCAGTAAATCTTAAGTCGACTGTAAACATAAAATATTTACATTGTGTTGCATTCATAGACCTTAAAATCTGAATGTCTATAATTATACGGATGTTTCCCTGTGGTTTTTGGAGGCAAATTTGTTAATTTGTTATCATATTAATATATTTTAGATTCCAGGGCTTTTTTATTCCTCATGTGACTAGTTTTGTTCAATTTGAAAATAAGAAGAACTAACATAGATTTTAAAATGAACAACATTTCTAATGGTATTTAAAACTTGCTCTATGCAGTATATTCAGAGTTCAAATTTTATGGCTGAGAAATACACTTTGATGTCTCTAATTAACACTGATTATCAGCACAAAGTCAGTCATAAAAATTCATTAAACAACCTTTAATGTAACATACTATAAATTCCAGGTACTTTGATGAAATAACATACTGATGTCAACTGATACCGACGTTGAGCCACTAGTTTAAGATTGTAAATTTGAATTAAAATATATATCATGATGACTTCTTGCCACCCAATTGTGCAGCCCTGACCTGCAAAATAACCAAAAAATACACAGAAAACAGTAGTTAATAGAGCAATGCATGAGGAAAACCAAGTAAAATAGTAGAAACAGACTGCTCAGAAAAGACATCACACCATATTCAACCTCAAACTTAATCCTTTTGCTTTTGGTCCCTTTGTGTCACTTTAGTTTTTAAATGCACATATCTAGACAATAACAAACATGAGCTGTACTAGCTAAAAAACACAGAGATTCCCTTATTCTTTGTCACATTATCCTGTTTGTAGACTGTCCATGCTTTCAGAAACCCTTAGTTCCATATCATTCATGACATAAACAATCTTTGACTGGTCTCATGTTCCTTAACCTGTATTTGGAGGCTCTGTGATGAGCGTCTGAATGTCCGTGTGTGGAAGTGAGACAGGAGCAGTTCGGGGATATCAGGACAATCGAGAATCCGAAACTTATACAGAATCATACAATGCTCTAAAATGGTTACTTTGGGATTTTTTCTTTTTTACCACAAAAGAAAGGCCCGTACAAAGAAAAAATCCATTTCTATTTATATATACACCATATTTAGGATACTTTTGCAGCTTTTTCTCATTGTTATCAAGCCCTTGAAGCCCTAAATTAGCCTTCAACTTGCTAATTTCCCTGAATAAGAGTTGTTGTATGACTGTGGTGTTTTAAATATTACTTTGGATTCAGTCAACACAGTGGGTGTAAGTCAGTGATACTGTATGTGTTTTGCATCTCCAGAACAGAGCAATACAGCGGCAGAGTCTGGCAAAATCACAAGTGTGCTGTTGGACCCTGATTAGAGAAGTTTTTCTACAAATTTCATGACACTGATGTATCCGAGATATAATTTGTTGCATTAAGAAATTGGCGAGCTGAGCCATTTTCATCTGTACATTTTTAATACATTTGTTACTTTGGATTATCACCAGTATTAATGTGTTTTAGGACAATGAAGTCACACAATTCAATTTACAACTTAAAAACAATTTAGTGTCACGTTGAAGATACAATATCACACCCGTGCTGTTTTCTTTTACTGAAGGTCAGTTACAGTATGTAATGATAAAACCAGGCCATGAGACCCCCATGTCAGCAGCCTATATCAGGCTTTACAGATTCTAACACACAGAAATCTTTCTTTTTAATGGAAGACGTGGTATTTCACTCTTACAGCGGTGTATTTAATGCATTGTCAAACTGAAGGTGAAGTTGCAGAACAAAACAGCTGCAAGTCGGAGTTTGACGTCCGTGAAACCTCGTCTGCTTTTACACTTAGATGCATTTTCACACACTGAACACCTCACAGAATGTACTAATTAGCACACATACCGCTCACTCACACACACACACACACACACACTTGGTCAGAACTGTGTGAGCGTGTGCCGAAGCCCCTCAGCCTAAAGACTAATTTGTTGGTAATTGCAGCATGACAGGAGCAGCCATTCCAGCATTGAGCCACCGTTTCCCCGAGCCAGTCGCCCTAATTAGGAATGACACACACTATTAAAGGTGCACAAATGGAAATCAGTCAGCGCCAGTTTCCCCCCCGACGGCATCGCTGCTGCCATCGTACCCACAGCGGACACGCCACGCACAAGAATAAACTCCCACAACGTTTCATCCTTCAGTCAACCTAAAACACTACAGACAAGTGCTGGTTTGTGCCCTCGGTGAAAAAAGGAACCGGATAGTGGATTTAGCCATGTAATCTGATTACTCCAGGCTTTTCCAATGAATTTTGGAGAAGAAAACCAAACCACATGGGCATACCTGCAGATTTCTTTACAATAAGACCTTTTCTATTCATTGATTGTGATACTGTGACTAATACAGATTATTTGCATAGTATATTGTTTCATATTGATCAGGTGGAGGTGGGTTATTGATTACTCAGTTTGTTGTCTGTGTTTTGTCATTAAGTACCAATCGTCTTTATTTGTTTGGTGTGGTGCATTCAGGGTCCAGTTTTTCACTTTAATGTAATGTCATTTTATTTCAACAAGGTAACAAAAAAATTTGAGAAAAGATTTTTTAAATGATCTCCTTCCTTTTCTTGGTTTATCTTTTTAACTTTGTCATCAATTCCTTATCTGAGTTACAGTTGTTTTCCTCTGATTCTTGACGCAAATGTGTTAATTTATTATCAAATTTATATATTTTTGCTTTTGATGGGCTTTTTACTGTTATTGTGTCTGGTGTTGTTTTATTTGGCAATGTGAGGAGCTGACACACATTTTAAAAAGTGACTGGTTTTGTAAAAAGCTAATGAAGATTTTTAAAAAACTTTTCTGATGGTGTTTAAAGCTTACTCTGTGTGGTGCATTCAGGGTTCAGTAAAACTCAATTTTTATGAATAAAGTGCAGTTGATGACTTTAACACTGATTATTTAAAAAATGTATTGAGATAAACAAAAATGAAGCAAAGTTGGTCATACATCAAATATCTACAAAGGAATTGGAAATATATATATATATTTAAATGGGCTTTATTGAATACACATGCATTTTAATCATTTAATTCTTTTTTTCTCATTTATCATAACACTCTGGTTGATGTGGTGCATTCAAGGCTCCGTAAACAAAAGTTTCTAGAGTCACAGGTGTTTGTTTTTTTTTAAGATTTCTGAGCTTTGAATAAAACTTGTCTGTGGTTTTGCTACATTTGAATAATTCTCTCTGTTGTCAGGATGGATGAGAGCCGGAGTGAAGCAGCTGCTTGTTTCCTCCACTCAGCTGTTTCCTCCAAAACACATCCTTTACCCACACGCTGCCTGACACACACCCACATCAATGTGGTCACCTGCTCGGCTCGGGTTAATTGTTTGCAGCTTTCTTGAGTCGCTGCCTCTGATTAGCCGAGCAGCCTGACATTCAGCAGAGGCCCCAGCAAGACAAAGGAGCCGCTCGCCAACAACTGCTGTTGGTTTATTTACACAAGTCGACTTCACTTCCAGCTTTGGCAACGGTGAGTGCTGTGACGTGTTGGGAAGAGTTTACAGTATCGAGGCTGACATGGCATCTGCTGGCTGTTTAATTATCTAACACGTTTTTAAGTGCAATTGCCTGTACGTGATGAAGACGAGGAAGAGGAGGGTGTTGACAAATGTAAAAGCAGCAGGAAGTACGTTGTTTCTGGTGGAGGCTGAAGAAAAGTACAATTACACACCTTAGATGGGGAAAACATGTTATATTTTAAAGATAAATCGAGTCATCAGTTGTCATCACATAACATAGAACATACTTGCGTATATGCTGAGTGTTCCAAAAACATAATATATTAATAAAAAAGAGAAGAACTAAGGAAATGTGCCTTTACTGTCCCATGTACAGTGACAATACCTGCTGTGGCCTTAGAGCAAGGGTGTCGAATCATTGCCACAAATGGCCGCAACGCTGCAAATCTTCCTTCCAGCCATTTACTAAGGCAGGTGTTTTCACTGAAGAGCCATCAGTGGGAAGGAAGTCAGTGAAATCACCTGCTGAAGAGACTGGTTGGAAAGAAAAAGTGCAGCATTTCAGCCCATTGTGGCAATGATTGAACACTACTGCCTTTAAGTCACTGAATCACATGACATGGAAACTATTTGAATACACTGTAATCCTTGATTCCAATATGTATACATGAAGCCTAAAAATTTGCATGGGATTGAATTTCATTTTTGCAACGGTTTACTTGTTTAACTTGTTATTTTGAAGGACTAAATCCACATTTTTAGATGCAAAAAACAATATAATTGAACAAAAGTTAACAAAATAATCAAATGAACAAAACTCATGATTTATGTAAAGCATTAAGGAACTATTTTGCTTGATACGTTATGTCATGTTTCAGGTCTAAGTGTTGCGTTATGTTTGTATTGTATGCATGTATAGGACATCTTGGGAGACAGAGAAATCTCAGAAATCTGACAATGAAGTATAATCTAGTCTACTCTTTAGGTTAGGGGTGCCCAGGCATCGTTACACAGGGAGCGAGACACTGCACTTATTCTTTCCTCCCAGTCTCTTCACATGTAATTTTACTGAATTCCTTCCCAATGATGGCTCCTCAGTGAAAAAGACCTGCTTCAATGAGTGGCTGGAAAGAACACCTGCAGGGTCTCAGCCCTTTGTGGCAATGTTTAAAGACCCCTTGTTGTCTTGTGCAGAGGAAGGCTGGGTACAGAGTCAGTTGCCCTATTAGTGCTACTACAACTACTGTAGAAATCCATATTTACACTCAAGTAAAAAGTAAAGACAGTCCATCATTACTTTAAGAAATGGTCAGTCAATGTGCAAATTCTCAAAGTTTGAATATGTCCCCATGTTAATTCCCCAATCCCATCAAATGTCAAAATGAAACGGGTATTTATGAGGACCGTCCCAGGAAAGGAAGACCAAGAACTACATCTGCTGCAGAGAAGAAATTTATTATTACCAGCATTACTACCAAAAACTGACAATCTGCAGCCTATTGAATAGTGTTTGGTGGTTACTGTTGAGTCGTAGTGTAGATTTAAAAACGCATCAGCTTTTTTACCTCAGTCTGATGCCTAGGCCCCGCCCACTTGGACTCAGGTCACCTCTCGGCATGGTTCACTTCACACCACTCCCTAACAGTGTCTTGTCTCATTTGCACAATAACCACCCCGTAAACTCTGATTGAGGTGACTGCATTATCACTCAGAAAAACAATCAACCAATCAGAATGAGTGGCAGGGACAGACCAAAATGGGATTTTTTTTCAGGGAGGTTTCAGAGAATGTAAAAGAAATCCACAAAGAAAACAACACTAAGAGGGATGCTGAAGCTTAAATCCACATTTGTATCATCTTTAGAGTCCAGAAACTTTTTAAATATACTGCCAGAAAATGCACAATGTCTCCTTTAACTTAATGCAATGTGCCTCTCTAGGCTCCCAATAAATCCTTTGAGCATGCTCAGTAAAGGTCTCGCTGGTCATCATTTCTCGTCACTAATGACTTACATTTCTCTGATTTAAAAACTCTCACAGTGGTGGAATCCATCACTGCCAGCTGCTCCGGTTCTGTCTCACAGTACAAATGGGGATTATTTTTCCCACGTTCCCCCTGTGCTGCCACCGGGGAACGCCGAGTGGAGCAAACAGAGTAGAACCAACAGCAAGCGAGAACACCAACCGGCCCGTGATTGAGCCGATGACGAATGATGCTGCGGATGAAAGAGGGAATCCCCTCATCGACCATTTTTCACCCACTCTACCTGTCCTGCCACACACACTCTTAAAGGACGGGATCGCTCACTCTGCTCAGACTTTTTTTCTTATTTTTATTCTCCACAGAGGTGTCAGGGAGGGTCGAGGGAAATCTGTTCCCCCTTGTAGCCTCCAAATACACACAAACTTATAAACACACACACGTATACAGGTAAGGGTTCATAACTTACTGTCGGCACTGCAAAAAATGTACTTGTGTGTGAGAAATCTATACCTGAGGTCACATTTTTGCAGCTTCTTTCAACTGCAAATCAGTACGTTTCCATAAACGAGCAGTTTGGTTTAATAAAAGCTTTCAACATTCTAAAAAAAGTCTTTCAGGATGATTTTAATCTCTTATTTAAGAAAAAATTAATAATTCAGTGTGAAAAGGCAGCAGATTAGAAGGTAATCACTGTTTTTATTTTATTTTATTTAACGGGGACCTAATCGGAGAAAAGATGCATTGTATCAGATTCAGCAACAAGCTATCTTTGATCTGTAGTTCCTGGGCAAGCAAACACAAAATATAAAACTAGACAACACTCAGAGCACAGATCTCCACCAAGGCAGCTCAGTTTCTCTTCATAGTGAAAACCTACCAATATTATTTGAACCTATGCTCATTTCCCCATAATGTTATTGCACCAAAAGTAATATTCTTAAACATATTTGACCCTCGTTGGATTCTTTGACCATGAAAACCTACCATTAGTATTTGGGATCACGTGCATATCATTAGTTATTCAAAAATAATATTTCCATAATGTCGTTTTTTTTTTCTGGATCTAGCTCCCAAAATGCTGTAGATACCGGTATATGAAATCCGTGGACACATTACTGAATCAGCAGACTTTCCAGTACAATTTGGTGTCAGTTTCATATCTGTAGCTTTAGTTATTACCTTTTTATAATTTTTCCTCAATATTTACCTATAAATATTCTCAATCACTACATCCGGAATATTGTCCATATCTGGATCAAACTTTGTGGTTGGATAGAATCTATTATGGTGTTATCCTATGTTTTTTGGCAAAAATTTTGTAGGTGTTATTTGTGGTGTATGTTGAGAACAAACAAACAGATAAGTAAACTAACACTGATTATAAACATATCCTCATTGGCCAAGGTAACTACAAAATACTTCCAAAATACTGGCTAAAAAGTAAAACGTGCATACCTGAAAATGAACATCAAGTCCCTCCCATCCAACTCCGAATTCATACCGTAAAACACGTTGATGCAAATGCCTATAAACTCGCATTCACACAATATAAACACTAATTTCCTCAATTTATCAACTCAATCATGAAACAAGGCAATGCGGAGACAAAACTGTTTGTTCACTTAATGTTCCAAAGCACAACTTTTGGGAGTTTTGAACAAAATTCTAAGTGGAAAAAAAACTTCAAGGACACTTTAAGGACACTCACAGACTCAAACACACCACAGCTGAGCCACTGAACAACCCACACTATTAAATAATTCCTGACACTCCTGTTAAAACACAAAAAACTTTGCGTATGAATAAATGGGGTTGTCTTGAGACACACCTGGAGCACAGGTGTGGCGCAGAGTCCCTGCCCTGGACACTTTACCAAAGGAATACTTGGACAATGTAAAACTACTATATTGATTATATATGTAACGGTGAAGGAGTAATAGTGTCACAGCTGCTTCGGGCAGTGAGTGCTTACCTTTGGTGTATCTCTCTTTACATTTTAACTGTCCGTTGTATGCTTTTTGTAAAGCTGTTTTGTAAAAGAATTAATAAAGTAAAAAAGAATATGGTGGACTATGGTGCTGTCTATGGTTCTAAGACCCAAACAGATCACATCAGTCTAGGGAGATTGTCTGCATCCTCTAAAAACCAATTAGCTGAATTTGATCCCCACTGATTAGCTCCATAACGTAGTGTGGGTGGGGGGGAGGCTGCCTTGTGTCTCGGTGAGGCAGGTAGGC
>JAQQAE010005273.1:0-17810 GCA_029823295.1 Pseudamia nigra | reverse complement strand
TACATACTTTATATGGGAGTTTGTTGTGGGTCCAGAACAGATTAATTGGTTTTACATGTATTCCTATGGAAAAAGTCGCTTCGGATAATGATTGATTCGGATACAGACCTTGACGGCGGAATGGATTAACGTCGTTATCCGAGGCACCACTGTATCAACTCTTGTAATCACTGCCGCACTGCTACAGTAACTCTTATTTATTCTCTTTATGTCACTCTTTTTATGTATTCTTTTTGTAATATTTATTTGGTGACTTCGTACAGATCTATCAACTAAGGTTTTTGAGTGATTCTCACAGTTTATTTTGCTAAATCAGTACGTGTGTCTGTCAGTACTTTCTGTAAATAAGTGCTTTGGCAGCTGGTGTAAGACACAGGTGGTATTACTGACAAATTCAAATTGTTTCTCCTACTTTCCTTCAGGCCCTCTCTTTTTGGTACTGTCTCGGCACATTAAAAAATAACATTTTATTGTTGTTATTGCAGAAGCTGAAACACTCACAACCCAAGCCTATGCATCTATACTGCCTGGAGCAAAGTTGCATCTCTTCACCTCCGTTTTTGTCTTTCCATTGATTCTGTATGCCATCATGCTGCTACTAATTTTCATTTTGTGTTGTGTAATGCAACTAAAGGGCAACGTTTATCACATTTGCAAAGGAGTGAACTAAACAGAGTTTCCTCTCACTGTGAGCAGAGAATGATTGGGAAGTGGCAAATAGAAACCCCGGAGTGGCCTGAAGCACAGTGATTACAGAATGATTTGAGCGTGCAGCTGAAATTGCTGCTGTTCCATTCTGCTCACCATATATAGGTGTGTGTACTTGTGTGCCAGTGTATTCCTGTGCTGGAGCACAACAAACAACTGCTACTGTTTCACCTTTGAGTTTCCAATCATCTGAGTACCTCTAACACTGCCCGTGTTAAGGGCTACTTTTAGTTCAGCCCCTTAAGGGGGAGCGCACAAGGTGAACAACTGCAGTGGAAGCACAAACCTGTACTTTAAAATAGTTTTTTATTTGAACTTTAAAATAGTTTTTTATCCATCCATCCATCCATTTTCTACCACTTTTCTGGAGGAGCAGGTCGTGGGGGCAACAGATTAAGCAGGGATTCCCAGACTTCACTCTCCCTAGCTACATTGTCCAGCTCTTTTGGAGGTACTCCGAGGAGTTCCCAGGTCAGCCAACAGATATAGTCCCTCCAGTGTGTCCTGGGCCTGATCCCAGTGGACGTGCCTGGAACACCTCACCATGGAGATGTCCAGGAGGCATGCAGACCAGATGCCCAAACCACCTCATCTGGCTCCTCTCGACATGGAAGAGCAGTGGCTCTACTCTGAGTCCTTCCCGGATGACTGAGCTTCTCACCCCACCTCTAAGGAACAGCCCAGCTACCTTGTGGAGGAAAGTCATTTTTGTCGCTTGTATCCTGGATCTTGTTTTGTCAGTCAGGACCCAAAGCTCATGCCCATAGGTGAGGGTAGGAACATAGATCGACTGATAAATTAAGAGCTTCAGCACAGACGCCACACCAATCTGCCTGCTGATCTCCAGTTCTATCCTTCCCTCACTCGTGAACAAGGCCCCAAGACACCAGAACTCTTCCACTTGAGGCAGGACCTCATCCCCGACCCGGAGTGAGCACTCCACCCTTTTCCAGCTGTGGACCATGGTCTCAGATTTGGTTGTGCTGATTCTCATCTCAGTCGCTTCACATTCGACTATGAAAAGTTCCAGTGAGAGCTGCTGATGAAGCCAACAGAACCACATCATCTGCAAAAAGCAGAGATCCAATCTTCCTCAATGCCCTGGTTGTGCCCAGAAAATTGTCACCAATTCTGTTCATAAGTTTTATTGACAGAACTGTTTTTATTTGAACTTTTTTTTGTCTGATCACAGTGACAATGTAGTAAGAACTAGATTGAACTTAATAGTACCTCTCATTTCACCATGTAGGAGAGCACATGACAAAATGGACTGCACATGTGCACATATGTGGACCATCATATCTTTTTGTTCCGAAGATAACTCGCTCCACTTAATGACAACTAAAAAAAGAACACAATCATGAGGAAGAAATCACAGAGCAATGAGGATCCTTCAGGATGAAGCCAAAGTGCACAAGTAGAAAAGATGAGATGTGAGACAGAAAAGAGTGGGATGAGACTAAAGAGGACAGGGAGCCGTAAGGCAGGGGGCGAGAAGAGAATGAAGATGACACACTCAATCAGTCTCCACTCTTAGAGGGCTTTCATTAACTAGTCCCGTGATAATGACAGCACTGAGGAAGCTACTCACACACTGTTATTACAGACAACTTACTTTTCTCCGTTTCTCTCATCTCTACACTTTCTCTCTCCCCCTTTCAAGCTCCCACCCACCTACTTTTTATTCTCTTTTGTCTTGAGAGTAAGACCACCTTAAACAGATATTCTCCTTCTCACTAGTACACTTACATCCAGTCACTTCAGTATGGATGATCATTTCGGCAATGAGCCCTGTCTTTTAAGTGCCTGAACATTGAAGAAGCAACAAATGATGTTTAATATAGCCAAGAAGAACAACACCATCATCAATGCAAGTATTTCACCTCTGTGGCAAAACTAAAGTGCATCATTGTTTAGTGACAATAGCTCCTGAGTGCTTTTAATCTTGAAAAGTTAATGGGAGTGTTCGACTCACTGTTGACTCAGGCTTTGTTTTTATCAAGATCTGTGACATCTTCAACACTGCACATTTTTTGGGTTTTTTCCACCTGAAAATCTGGACCAATGTTTTTTTACACTCTGTATACTGTATATGGCTCTATATACATAAACATATGATGTATATACTGTACATACTGTACTATACAGCAATCCCTCGCTATATCGCGGTTCACGTTCTGCGGATTCAGTGCATCACGGGTTTTTACGGCGAGCATATGTATTTTATGTCGTAGACTTGTGCTTGTGTTTTTCGTGAAACTTTTGCTTTACTTCAACCCCTGCAATGCCGCCCAAGTGTCCTTCATCTTCTAAGGCTTCTGGTAGTAATCCTAAGTGGCAAAGTTACTGTAAGTATAATGTGTCATTTTTATAGGTGTTGTTTTTGTACAATTCGTATAGGCTACTCACGGTAAACTTACCTATCACACCCATATAGCTTAACGCTTGCACTCTGTTACTTATGGTAAACTTGCCTGTCACACTAATATAGCTTTACATTTACGCACTGTTATTAATAAAGTAAACGGTGGGTTGTTAACAGTACCACGTAAGTACTGTACAGTACAATACAGTACCATGTAAGTATGTATTACACACCGCTATCTGCACATTTATTCAATATTATTATTTGAAAAGGAAGTTATGTTAATTATCTGAAATGGAATGCATGAAATTAGTTCTAAAAATGATTTAAAATGTATTCTTACCTTGGCTTATGACTTGGTAGTGTGTACGTGGACACTGCACACACCCATAACTGAACAAGTCCACCACGCCGTTGCCCGGGACGCCGGGACGAGGCTGGACGGAACGCCGGGACGAGGCTGGCCGGAACGCCGGGACGAGGCTGGTCAGGACGCAGGGATGAGGCTGGCCAGAACGCCGGGACGAGGCTGACTGGGACACCGGGACGAGGCTGGCTGCGACACTGGGACGAGGCTGATCGGGATGCCGGGACGAGGCTGACCGGGATGCCGGGACGAGGCTGGCTGCGACACCGGGACGAGGCTGGCTGCGACACTGGGACGAAGCTGGCTGGGATGAGACTGACCGGGATGCCGGGACGAGGCTGGCCAGAACGCCGGGACGAGGCTGGCCAGAACGCCGGGACGAGGCTGGCCAGAACGCCGGGACGAGGCTGGCTGCGACACTGGGACGAGGCTGGCTGCGACACTGGGACGAGGCTGGCAGGGACACCGGCATGAGGCTGACCGGGACGCCGGAACGAGGCTGGCCGTGGGCCGGGACGCCACTGCCCGCGGGCTGGGATGAAGCTGCCCGTGGTCCAGGGGCCGATAGGCCGCTGCCCGATGGCGATTTCTTCTCTTTAATCCAAAACAGCAGTAGCCTCTCCATAACACAAGCTAATGGCTGTTAGCCGCTAGCCTCTGTTAGCTTGGCTAACGGCTATTAGCTTCCAGGTCGTTCATGTCCGAGACCCGGAAGTGACTACAGGCTAAAGGCTGTTAGCCGTTAGCCTGTGTTAGCTTGGCTAATGGCTGTTAGCTTCGCCAAGACCCAGGAGTGACTATTTGTTAACCAATTAATTTTCGTTGTCCGAGTGAAACTTGTTGCAGTTTTTGTCTTCGGTATCCGAATTTTTCATTGTCAGTAGAGTTCGTTCTCCGAGATACCACTGTAGATAGATAGATACTATATAACTGTGTAAACTAAAGAATTTTTCATTATACCCCTTTATCTTCTTGCCATTACCTGCGTGGGCAGTGTCTGCCTATATTTGATGTTGCTGTCAGCATGTTGTCATTTGGCAAGTGGCCTTTGCTGTTTGACAATGATTTTTTTTTCTTCCATCTTTTAAGGCCAGTGCACACTGTGTGATTTCAGACCCAATTCAGACCTGATTTACAGCCATACGTGCCCCGCACATTCGCAAGCAACTGCAGCCAGACATCATGCCTCACACCCACATGTCTGGCCCGAACAGTCAGACTCTCGAATCACACGTCTGATGGGTTTCAAACATGACTGTACACGTTCTCTGCTTTTTTCCTCACTGTGCCTGTGCAGCCACACTACAGCAGCAGGAAACAGTGAGTGAAACCAAGAAGAAAGAAATAAATGTCACATGCAGGAGCCAATAGGTTAGATTTGGCTAAAAGTGTAACGGTCCCATGCATACAAATGAAGTAATATCAGAGTCCAGTGTGTATGACACAGAAAGAGCAGATGCACCAGATGTCAGTTTGAAAAAACATAATATTTCTGCCTAGTACTGATTGAAAAAAAAAGGGTCAGGGTGTTCGTACTCAGTCGTACAGTATAATATGGCATGCGGACGTTGGAATGCGTAGTGTACACCGGATTTACAATTGTTTGCAGCCAAAATGGTCGCAGAGTATGCTATACCTACATAGTCACACGTTTCTAAAATCGCACAGTGCACACCAGCCTTTAGTGAATGGTTGATGGCTGTCAATAACGGGTCAATTTGCTAGTCTAGAATTTGTCCTCCAGTCTAAACATTCCAAAACTTGTTTTACCAGACCAAGATTTGGGTTTGTTGTTTGAATATAAGCAGAGTTTCAAGATCAAGAAAACAGACCATTCAAGCAGAAGTGGTGACAAGTTGCTCATATATCTCTTTGTTTTGCTGTCTCTACTAGTTCACTAATACAACAGTCATATGTGTTACATAAGTTATTGTTGTTCATCAGACAGCCACACCACCAGACCATATCCTACTCATTATGTTTTACAGCACAGGTGTCAAACTTGTGCCATGGAGGCCGAGACCCTGCAGATTGTCTCTCCAACCAGTCACCAAAGCAGGTGATTTCACTGATTAGCTCCTCCCCTCAATTTGAAGGGGTGCTGATCAGTGAAACCAGCTGATTTAGTGACTGGTTGAAGAGAAAACCTGCAGGGTCTTGGCTCTCCATGGCACCAGTTTGACATCCCTGTTTTACAGTGATCAGTAATTTCCTTGCACTTACAGAAACACATGTAGCTACTGCATTGATCTCATATAGTACGTACTAAAGCTGCAGGGAGAGTAATTTCATGCTGGGTGGGCTCCGTCTCACCCCTGACCGAACAACCATACCCGGAGGGCTTCTTCACAGCAGGTGCTCTGTTACTGCCTAACACCCCCCCCCCAAACACACCCACACACTCACATACCGACACACCCAGAAACTCTTCCACCCACCTTTTCCTGCCTCATCACTCCCATCACATCAGCACCAGCACACAGGAGGCCACGTTCCCCCTCAGCATTAAGACGCAACACTATGTTACAGCTCTATTAGCTAACTAATCTGAGAGAACTTTATTTTATTAGCCCCTTAAGACTCCTGCCAAGGCCCTTTTCATCCTTTATGGATTCAGTAACTGTGCAGGCTTCGTCTCGGTGCCCCCTCCCTCTTCCTCCTGTCTCCCTCAATCTTTCTGTCCCTCCATCTTCCATGGTGGCTCACCCGTTTCTCAGCGTCAAGTTACGTGCGACTCGCAAGGTTGCAGCAGCTGTGTGTTACAGACATGCATTCACAACGCATGGGTTTCCTCTCAGCTGAGGACCACTGCAGGCCAAATGAGCAATACAACAGACGATGTATGAGGAAGTAAAGACACAGCAGGGACCTTTGGTTTCTGGGAAAATGGACCTGCAGCAGCAATTCAAACATTTAGGTGTGCACTAACGGCCCCGCTGACGCCTATTCTCAGTGTTTGCCTTATATGGTTCTACTCCATCTCCCAGCTTACTCTCTACTTCCAGCACCCATCATCACCATATACTATGATAAGGTTTGGCAAAATAATGGCATATACGTAGTATATTGTATAGCAGTAGAATTAAGTCCACCAACCCTAATGTGTCTCTCTATGGACTGCATTATGGAGTGAGTCAAGGGTGGCCTAAGATACGCAGTAGTTGTTGTTTCTCAATGCTTTTCTTTTGCTTTCCCCACTTTTCTTCTAACCTCAACCTGTCAAGTCAGATCATCATCCACCCTGAGTCTGGTGGGATCTTCCATAAAAGAGGGTTTTCCTTCCCACCGTGGCCAAATCCATGCTTATATTAGGTTTCTTACTATGATATTGCACATTTTATTCATTGTTAAGGGTTTTGAGTTGATATTTTGTTAGTGATTTGGCATGATATAACTAAAACCCAACTGATTCTCGTGATTTTGTGAATCAAGCCATTTTGTAAGGTAAAGTGATTTGCACAATACGACTGCTTAACTTGTTCTTGTTGTAATATGCACTAGTTTGGAGAATCAAGAAAAGACAGAAGAAACTGTTCGTGTTCTGTGTGCTAGCATACCCACGCATGAAACCCGATGCATGTGCGAGGATACTACTTCCTGTCGTCATTTATTCCACGTCTCTTCCACAATGGTACTTCCTGCCACTCGTATTTCAAAATAAAATCACAGAATATTCAAATGATTTCATATTACATAAACATTATACATGTAAAATTAGACATTTTTTTGTTTTATACCGACTGTTTAAACAGGTTAGGTAGACTTCTTATTCAATTAATTTCATTTGAGTGTCACACAATATATACAACAGATTAATGCAACAAATTAATGCAAAATATAAGGACACCCATGTAAAATGTATATTTAAGTAATGATTCAATACTCTAATAACATGGCAATGGAGAGACAAACGTTTTCGAAAGCTTGGTGCTAACGTTAGCCACTGTTAGCTCGTGACGTCGGCGACTGTTTGCTCACTAGCTAATGTTGCTGGGAAAAAATGTAAATGTATGTGATGAAAAAGTGAATGTTGTTGAATTTTGAAACACGTCCAATAGTGTCACATACATTTATCATCTGTTTATGCTCGAAACTGACGTAACTTAATTGGAAATACATGACAGGAAGTAACATCCTCCCGATCTGGATTCCGGGTACGGATCGGGTAGTGACAATCCCAACTACGCTATCATCAGACAGTTATTTTTGCGTGCATGTTGCAAATAAAAAAAAACAAGAAAATAATGAAATACTGCATGTTGATATCCAGCCTCAGTATTACAAATTATTTCTTTACTGAATTTACAGAGCCGTGGCTGTGTCACAATGTAAATATTGAGTTAAACAATTACACATTAGATCCACTGTTGAACATTTTAACTATAGGTCTGAGATGTACAGATAAATATAAGGCATCAGCCTGCAGCCCTTTGAAAAAGTAAAGATCATTGGGGTTTGTGACAAGTTCTGTAAACATCACCCAACAGCAAAACAAGGAATGCATCCCATCAGGGTGCGATGAAACGAGAGTCACATCAACACCAAGTAAATGCAGGATATTTTAAACGGGGTGAAACGTAGTAATCATATAGAATGGATAAGCTGTCAGGTTTATTACCATTAATTCCTTTAATAAGCAACATCAATTACACATCCAATCAGAAAGACTGTGCTGCTAGTTTGACAAGCTAAAAATAATAAACTTGAGTTTCAGTTCATTGTAATGAAGGAATGTGACCATGTAATTATTAAGCTCTTTTGTTTATTGATGACAAGTACTTTTATGGCAACGAGTCATGAGCTAATTGAAATTCTGACAACCAAAACAATGCAAATAACGCGCCTTTGTGTGAGTTCAATGACAAATAAAAAAAAATTACACGATTCAGGCGTCATGCAATTTCTGCCAGCGAGGTGGGCTTTGATTCAGCAGGTGCTTTGGGATCTTTGCCTGAGTGTGCTGCAGATTTATATTGCAACACAGGGCTTCTCCATTATCTCAGCTAGTGTGTCTGACTGCAGCGGGGTGAGGCTTTGGTGGAGGAGGATCATAGCAAAACAGAAGTGACATCAAACAGAGGGCAGCTCCTCCATGCACCTCGCTGGAGGGGAGCTCGGACGTCTCGCTCAATATGGAAGGGCTGATGGCAGGGCGGCACAACAGCAGCCTCGGGCCTCGGGCCCCGTGCCAGAGGAATGCAAGGCACATACTGGCTTCCATGTGCACACACAGCGGCACAAAGGCACACAATCCGTGAAGCAAGAATAACCACACACACACACCACAATCACTCACACACAGCAGCAGCTTTAATAATGCCATCAGAGATAGCCTAATGATATTGGAGGGGCAGAGTGTGCGGGCTGGCTTTGATCTTTCTTCTTTCCCTCCTCAACCCTCAGAGCTTGTTGCAAAGAAAAGCAAAAAGCAGAGCAGAGAGCGGAGCATGGAAGCCAGACTGACAGAGAAAGAAAGACTCGCCAACCTCCATTAAAAACCACGAAAAATACGAACACAGAGAACAGAGCCTTCAGGCAAAAAAAAAGTGGTTCTTCTCGCCTGGCTGTACCTGCAAAGGAAGCAGTGGACAGTTGACGGCTCGCCACGCTCACAGCTGCCCCTCAAACCTCTCAGCCTCAAGAAAAGGGCCAAATTTGCCTGGAAACGCCACCGTAGTCCAACACACTGTCTGTTCTGTCAGTCCATCCGCGAGCGACGAGGGTTAACCCTGAGCACCCCCTGCATCTGCCCCCTCCCGTAACACACCGGGAGAGGTAGTTTCTGATCACGGTTGTCAATCAAATTTCAAAAGAATCCTTTGCCAGTGATAACACGGGGAAAAATGTCAGTCAAGGAGAGAACAGCGCGAAATGGCGGAGTCCCGTAAGGAAACGGCTTGTTTACGTTTGTCAGTTGGTACATTATCACAGTGAACAACCGCGATGACGTCGTCCGGCCTAGCGAGCACATCTGACTTTGTCAGTTGTGACGGATCGAGGCTACGTAGCTATTTTAGGGGAATCTAACAGGACTTTGTGGGCCTGTTTGGATCTGGGTCTGAGGCAGAGGGCAAAGAAATAAGGAGTGACAGCTGTGCAAAACTCAGAATCTAATCAGTTTTTATTTGTATGTAAGGTCTAAGTGAAGGGAAAACACAGACACAATGCTCAGCGTAAGGTATTTTGTTTTTACAAATAGTTAGCCTTGCAGTACAACATGGTACAGTGGTCTACTTTGGCTGTAAGACTTCAACACTAACTTAAATAAAGCACAATGTGGAAACTGTAAAATACATTTTTAAAAGGCTGAATATGTAATTAATTCACTAATTAATTAAGAATTAATGGTAAAGTGCTGCTACAAAGAGGAGGAGAAGAAGAGAGGCGACTTGTAAGCGAGCGTAAGGATATTTGTGGGGAAAACAACACAAGTTCTCGACACGGAAATCAGTGTGTCATGTTGTTCCGTACGCCGTAATAGAAGTGACTGAGGCTGGTGTCACGGGCTCAGCGAGTCATTAACTTCAAAATGGAATTAGTTCATGTCAACAAACGACTAGAACTCAAACTTTACACAAACGTGCAAATCTGACAAACTGAACCTTTAAGGAACAGGCACAAACTCATGTACTGTAACATGTGCTTCATTTCTGAAATGACTTTTCCTTTGATAATGAGTTCATTTCATCAAATCTAATTTATGAAATCAAGCAGTCACATGATAATATATTTCATCCTTGGAGCAAAAGGGAGAAAGATAAAGAAAACAAGAAAAATAGCTATTGTGCACTAGATTTTTTCACATCTGTAATTACCGTATTTTCCAGACTATAAGGTGCAACCCCCAAAAATGACCAATTTTTAGATTTTTTCCATATATAAGGCGAACCGGATTATAAAGCGCATTATGCAACACAAAATTTAGATAAGTCAAACTTTATTAAAAATTGAAAATATTGTAAATTAAACATTTATTCAAGGCTTTCCACAATAACTCTCAACATTGTTCAATTGTAACACAGCAAATACAAACCTATGCATTCACTTTTTAAGTGTATTCCTAAATTAAACATACCCAAATTTGTTTCATTAAATAAAACAAAACCCAGATAAGTCAAACTCTATTCAAGTCTTTCCACAATAACTCAACATTGTTCAGGTGTAACACAGCAAATACAAACTTATGCATTAATGTAATGTATAGTAATGTAATGCTCGTACAAGTGGTGACAGAAAAAGTCGTACTAAAGCATTTTGACAGATTTTTGAGCGCCGTGTACCATGTACTGTCCTCAAACAGATTTTACGGCCCAAACCAGGAAAAATCCTTATATAAGGCACACCGGAGTATAAGGCGCACTGTCGAGTTTTGAGAAAAATTAAGTATTTTATGTCCGCCTTATAGTCCGGAGAATACGATATGTTATTAGGTCAGATAACCTGTGTATCCCAGGTATGAGTTTTAAGCTACATTTAGGGGAATCTAACAGGACACTGGGGGTCAAGGGATCAAGGCCTCGATGGTGCGATTACCTCAAGCATTTCAGTTCATATGAATTGACATTTATGGTTCTTCAAAGTTCATCATATGTACGGAGGTGGTTTTCTTCATTTCTGTCACTCATACTCACGAAACTAAACTCACTAAACAAAGAGAGAATAAAATATCTTAAGAGCATAAAAGGTACATTTAGACATACTTGATCAGTGCACTTGCTTTGCTAATATTATTGCAATTTGAAATGGACGTTACCTGAATTTGTCTCTAAGGCTTATGCAGGGTTCTTCAATTATTAAATGGAATTGAATATATGAAGTACAACTCCAATTGCCAGATATTCTAGACGAAAGAAGCTTTTCTATGTGGGACATTTATATAACAAACTCAACTGTGTGTGCCAGATATCAGTCTTCTCATCTTATTGTGGATGAAAAAGTAAAGGAAAAAAGTATATTTCCCTACGGTATTCAGCTTTCCATCCAGAGTAGTCATTTAAAACATATAAAAAAATATTAAAATGTAAAAAGTGGCACAGCAGGCCGCTGCTGAGTTATCTCTTTCAGCTTTGCCAACGACTCATAGAACTGATTTCCCCGTTTGAGGTTTTTTTTTTTCTGTCTGCCCCTGTAAAATATGTGCGATATATATATATTTTTTTTTTTCCAGGATCTGTAAAGACCACCACATCCTCATACAATCATTTCCTGCATCCCACAAGGGATGAAAGAAACAGATGGAGAACGAAACACTGCTGCTCATCTGTACGCGCTCGTTTTCACAGAGTGAAGCCTGTGTGTCGTGAATATACGAGCGGCGGCGCTCGTAGGAATCCGACGCTTTGTCCGCCCGCTTTTTCTGCTCGTTCGCTCTTTCAGATGACGTTCACACGGTAAAAAGCTCAACGGCAAATACAGGCGTTTGTACATTTGCAGGCGTGCGCTGGTGAGAAGGATGGAGGTCCTGAAGGATGGAGAACTTGTGTGGAGGTTGTTTTGTCTTCAACAGCTTTCAAAGGGAATGAATGAGGCAGTAATTACCCACCACAGGAAACCATTTTTTTATGATTGCAGCCATTAAAAAAAAATATATTAAAAATCACCCTTTCACTCCTTGTGTGTTTTAGTTCCACTGAATCAAAACTTCCCATAGTTTCCTATTTCTTGGTGTACATTTTATGTGGTTTTTTTTAATGTGTCCGCATGAATGCATACCTGATTGAGTGGCAAACATTCACCTGTAATAACCGTCACAACAATAGCAAAGAACAGGACCCGGTACAATTTTCATTCTTTCACATGTGCATGAATGTCCTACTCAGTTGTCAAAGAGGAGAAATCACACTCCAGAAACCAAAGCATTAACAACAAGAATGTGAAAATACTTTGAAGTGGTGTTAAAATGATGGTTGCATGATTTGACAACAAAGGTACGAGTGCAATTCTGTGCGAACCTGAAGGAGTCTGAACATCTGAAATAATCCCCTCCATCTTCACACATTTAAAATTGGACCCTGCTCTTTCAGCTACTCTATGCATTTATGTATTTGTTTTACTCAAATCCAGCGCAATCAAGCCTAAAATACTTGGAGACACACTTTGAATGACATGTTGTAAAGTGAAGCAGCAGCAGAATTGTGGAAAGTGGCACTTTTCCTCTTCACCCCGAATTTATGCGCAATGTAGCCAATTTTTAAAAATGCTACTGCGAGTTATCAGTTCTTCCATTTGTCCAATGCTTGTTTCTCTTTACTTTGCTCTACAGCATTGATCATTAATGCACGAGGGAACAGTGTGGTCTGGTATTGAAAACATATTTTTCCACCGTGTATTGAAGTTGACCCTAAAAAGTCGTTCTTTACATTGGGTGGTGTCTAATGAATTTGTTAAGCACTGTGCATTGAACCTGCAGGATCTAAAGGCTATAAATCCATCAGCATTCACTCTGAAGCTTTCAGGACACTGTAGAATTGTGTCAAAAGTATTTATACGTGACTAATATTTCAACAAAAATCGCCAGAAAGCTTGTTCGACGCAGTAGTGCTAAAAATATTTGAAATTCTATCAGTCCTGTATCCATTTACTTACTACATGCTGAAAATTAGACATGCATGATGTTTTTTTCAAGTAACGGTGTCCTGAGTAATTTCAGACTTTTTTTTTTTTTTTAACTTTTTAATGCTGTGGACTTGATGACCCAAAGAACTGAACATTACTCCTACATGCAAGCAGAACATCTTTAGTGTTGTTCTTCTACTTTTTCCTCTTTGCAGCCAGTAAATGTCAGTACTGACTAATATTTTAGCTGCTACCACTCTCCCACTTCAATGGATGCATGGTGAGCTTCCAAAATAACCAAACTGTGTTGCCGAGGAATTCACCTCTGACCTCTTCAGGAAAATGCCACTTCACCAGAGCACGGGGGTGCACGGTGTGATTGGAAAAGACCAACCTGGTCTTCACAGTATGACATATACATACTACAGGAGGCCATACACGTCCCTGCAGGAAGTGAGATTTCACCACAAACTGTCTTCATTATTACCATGTATTTTATTTATACAGCACAAGGAGAGCTTAAAGTTTAAAGCATTTTTTTTGTCTCTGTAATCACAGGAACCTTATTTGATTTATTTTGTGTCTTACCGCAGCTGTTTCACAATTTTGTGCCTCGAAGGTCATTTTTAAGACAATACAATTCTTATCAGCCACTTAAAATCAAAATAGACAAGAAATGTGACACCAAATGTTTTCTTTGGATTCGCTCATTGTCATTGGTGTGTTTTAAGGCTCAACCGTTAAAGTTGTTAATGCCTTTTGGTGTCATTTACAGTATGTTGGATTTTGTATCTGCTATATTATTTATTCTTATTTTGTAGTTTGGCCAAGTGTACCATACCTCAAATCACCCCTCATGGACAAATAAAGTTCTTGGAATTGAATTGAACTAAAATGAATTTAATTGAACTGAACAGAAATTAACTGATTGCTTTTTTTTGTCTTGATGCATCTTTTTCTGATTATTTAGAACCACAAATAACCACTCAGGATCAAAACTGAACCCTTACACTTAAATAAAGTAGCGATTCCTCCTACTTTTATTGCGATATATTTTTTTTTTTTTACTGTGGGAACATTTTGGCCCTATCATACAAGCTCTACAAATGAGTGTAAATTATCACTCTTTGATGTCATTGGACTGGAATTTTGAGTTTTAACTTTTTTTTTTTTTTTTTTTTTTTTTAAATTCTCCACAGATTCGACAAGAGACAAAAAGTCAAATGAGCCTGTGTAAATGTCTCATTTCATGTGGGCTCAAGCTGTGGAGGCAGACAGTCTGTTTGGCTGCGATTCTCGGCAGCTGCAGAGTTCTGTCGCTTTATGAGGAGACTTCTGCCAGGAGGGAAGTGAAGATTTAGAGAAGGTTCGGGAGCGAGCCAGTCCAACGCGCTGTCCTCACTCCTTTGATCACCGGTGTATATTGTCTTCTAAAATGGCATTAAAAAAAAAAAAAAAAAACGTAGGAGGCTATTCCGCGAGACAGTTCAGCAGTTTGAAAAACAGCCACACAAATTTAAGCTACGGCAGAGAGTAAAAAGGTCTCCAGCTGCTTATGCCTCCAAATCTCTTGTACCCTTTAACTGTCACTTAACAGGCTGCAGTGATGTAGCATTGCCTGTCATGATATTTAACCGTTATCCATCGCACTACTGTAACAACAGGCCTCTCCTTAGCATGAGTAAAATATAGTGGCTCTTCTTTACACGCCTACTTATTGAACAGCACCAGGCACTCGCAGGTGAAATCTTTACACTGCGTTAACAAAATATCCAAAGCAGGAGCCGGCGAAAAGAAGTTGGTGACTGAAGAGAAAAAACTGGCCCCGTGAACGCAGCAATTAATAAATTAGCCGAAGCTAATCGATACTCCCCACCCACCTTGGCGGGCTGACAGCACTCAGGTGTAATTAAAATTGTAACTATTGACAAATCAAGATGGATGGCACGCTGCATGCCAGTTCCGCTCAGCTCCGAAAGAGTGATTATCTCGGTGTCACCGATACAGAAAGGGGATAGAAATATGCATCTGTGCCTGTTTTTGAGAGCAAGTGTTGCACTCACAAAAGGTACCACCGAGGCTACCTATTAGTGTGCTTGACTTGAGGTCAAGCACAAGTGAGGCAGCAGGTCAAATCCCAGCATCCAAACATCCATCTCACTCTGTCACCTTCCATTATCTTCGGGTCATTCCCATTAAGTTGACTGTTAAGGGTGTTAAATGGCTTGGTCATGTGTGAAGTGCATCCACGCAAATGATGATCAAGATGTTAATCTAATAAATCCAAATTTTGGTGGCTACTGAAGTGTCAAAGTGACCACTCCAACATTTCATTTTTTATTTATTTTTTTTTTTTACAGCCAATTACGGGGGAATCTCACAACCTTTTTGAACGTTGCCAACATTTCTCCACACCACAACCTTCTAGGAAGGTGTGGAAGCGTCTTTGGATTGGATTTGTCTCAGTATTTAGAACATGTGCATTTGTTTCCTGCAGTAAAAACATGAATCAGTGCATCAAGACTTTCATCTGGAAAAACTGGTACTCATTCACTTAATACATTACATTCCAGTATATTCTGACACATGTACATACAGATGAATATTACCTCCACATTTTATGTCCGACGCAACATCACGTTTCATTAAAGGGATCACTGTTTGCGTCTGTGACCATCAGGTAGGGGCTGATCAGACCAAACAGGTATATGGGAACCAAACACGAGGTGCTGCAATTGCACTCAGTACATGAGAAGAAATGAAAGAGTCATAAATGAGAGTAGAGACTGCGCCAATAAACCCTGAAGGATGAGAAGAAGTGAATCAGTCTGGTGGTGTGAGTCTGATGCAACTTTTTTCCTGTAGTGTTTGGGCTAACGACGTGTTTCTTTCTTCTTTTATCAGCTTCATCTTCACCACGTTGCCATACTGGTTCAGTTTTTGTCCCTGGTGCCTCTCCTCGTCCCGAAACGTAATCCTCTTCCATGTTGCCAATCCTAGCTCATCGGTAAATTATAGATAGGTAAATACTCGTTGCTCTGCTTTGGTCTGCTTATTATTTATGAAAAACGGCATCGCTGATATAGGATATTTGTCATATATCAATTAAACTCCCGTTAAGAAGAGTCCCGTTAAGCTTAATTTAGGGTTAAAATCATGTTTGTGCATTACTAAAAGATTCTTAAATCAATCAAAAACCAATATGATTATCATTTAATCAGCTTGAGTAGTTTTTGTTGGTAAAAAAAACCTTCTTCAGTAAAAAATGTTCAAATTCTGCAACATTTTTTCGTTTAAACATAACAGTGACATCTACGGACGTAAATTGGCCTTCAATAACAACTTTTTCAAAATGTTCTAACATTTTGCATGTTAAACAATTAGAAAAATACTCAAATTAATCAGCAATGGACATTATCATTAGTTTCATCCCAGTCAGACTAACATCAGATAACAATTCTTTTCTCTGTGTCAATATAGAAAGCAGGAAAAAGGTCAAAGGTTTAAAGATGAACAGTCCATAGTATAGGCAGCACGACAGCCGCCAGTCAAGTCCTCCCTATTGAGGAAAGGGAACAAAGCAGAATGACCCTTGGGAATTGTAGGAATGTTTAATGGAAAAAATATATTCTGGAGACTTGTCTGTGCCTTAGTTTGCTGTGATATCAGGTCTCATGTTTAAGCAAAATTGCACATTGGATGCTGTAATCTGGAGGAAGCTGACAAGTGAAAAGATCAGGAGAGTATTGGTCTGTAGTTGAAAACACATTTCTCACATACATGCAGGAAACTCATCAAATAAAGCTTGTGATTAGTCTCCAGTTAACTTGTGACGCTTCCCTTCTCTGTGTCACTTTCCTCACGCAAGACATTTGTGAAGTACATCCGCTAGCAAAACTAATTTGCTCAGTGTTTACATGTTGTTTGGCAGGAGTCAAAAGAATTACTTCAAAGGCAATAACATACTCATTCATGATCAATGCAAAAATGTCAGCGGAGCAGCATTCTTTTATGTTGGAAATTGAGAGAGAGGCATTTTCTATTCAGGGAACTATGTCTTATATCTCTTGAGACTGGCCATTGAACGTCAAACAAGGACCCAAAAAAAAAGAAATAACTACATGTTTAAGAAATTCAAATTAGAGTTTGAGTCGGGTTTCAGAAGCCAATGGGAGCTGTCATTGAAAGTATTTTTAATAGGAGGAAATATCGGCTTTGCAAAGTTGATGCACTAAGACGGCATCATTGCAGCTTTGTGTTTGTAGCTCGCTGCTGGTGCAAAGTTCATTCTCTAGCTAATTACACAAAGAACGGGATACAACTGCCAAGAAAATGATTCATCATTTAGGATATCCCTTTGTAAAAGTTCTAGAAAAGAAACCAAATGATTGCCAGGCGTATGAGAACTTCAAACAGCTGTATGCCCCAATGACATGTTTAAAGAAGGGATAATTGAGAAACCAACAGAGAATTCTCCTCGCTGCTGGAAACATGGACGCTCAGTCGCTTCTATTACGGCGTACGGACAACATGACACACTGCAGTTTCAGCTTTACTGTCACACTGTATTTGATGTAATAAGCTCCGTAACGGAGGTAATGTAATCACCCGCATCTGGCGGTTGGTTTGTTGATTTGTTTGTCTCGTTGCAGGATTGTGAAGAAACAAAAACTCCTGCATCTGTTTGCATGAAACTTGGTCAAAGAGTACTTCATAAGACAAAGGCGACCCATGCAATTTTACAGTAGATCGTACAGTGGTGCCTCGGTTTCGCCACCCATCCGGGAAGCTTCGTCAGTTCGGGAACTGAAGAAG
>JAQQAE010005272.1:0-17811 GCA_029823295.1 Pseudamia nigra | reverse complement strand
GTATGTATTACACACCCCTACCTGCACATTTATTCATTATTATTATTTGAAAAGGAAGTTATGTTAATCATCTGAAATGGAATGAATGAAATTAGTTTAAAAATGATTTAGAATGTATTCTTACCTTGGCTTATGACTCGGTAGTGTGTCCGTCGACACTGCACACGTCCATAACTGTAAACAACTCCGAAGACCGGAGCTGCCGGCTCCTAACACAGACAGAGGCTGCTAATGGCTGTTAGCTGTGTCGACACTAACGCTGCCGGGCTAGCTCCACTCCGGAAACGGCTACGTTGTTAGCATCTGTGATGGTATGGGGGTGCGTTAGTGTGTGACTTGCACAGCTGTTAAGGCACCATTAATGCTAAAAGGTACATATAGGTTTTGGAGCAACATATGCTGCATCCAAGAAATGTCCTTTTCAGCAAGACAATGCCAAGACAGATTCTGCCAGTGTTACAACAGCGTGGCTTAGTAGTAAAAGAGTGCGGGTGCTAGACTAACCCCCCTTCAGTCCACACCTGTCTCCCACTAAAAATGTGTGATGCATTATGAAGCACAAAATATGACAACGGAGACCCCAGACTGTTGAGCAGCCAATGTCATGCGAGAATAGGATTGATTTCCACCTACAAAGCTTCAACCATTAGTGTTCTCAGTTCCTAAACACTTATTGAGTGTTGTTAAAAGGAAAGGTGATGTCACACACTGGTAAACATGCCCCTGTCCCAGCTTTTCTGAAATAGGTTGCAGGCATCAAATTTAAAATGAGTGAATATTTTAGTTTGAACATTAAATATCTTCTCTTTTTAATGTATTCAACTGAATGTAGGTTCAAAAGGATGTGCAAATCACTGTGTTCTGTTTTTGATTACATTTTACACAGTGCCCAACTTCACTGGTTTGTATGTAGAATATTTTTGTCCCTTTCGTGTTGTCATATATTTCTAAAACGCTCTTAAAGCTGCCAGCTTTCACTGACGAGAATTTGTTGTTGATTGTGTCACTGTGGCATTTAATACATTATTTAAGATTCAAGCCAATAAAACAAATGAACCAATCAAGGCAGTGGTTTTATGAGGCAAAATCACAGTTCCCATGTGTGCCTGTGGTGCTGAGCAGAGCAATATAACATCTTCAGTTTGACTTGTAAGAAAATCAGCAAGGTTTGGCAGAGCGACTGAAGGACAGATGGAGAGGACACGTCTGACAAGAGGCTTTAACGTAGATTTTTTCCCGTACAGTTGTAGAGTGAATTTGACATTACTTAGGTGCAGACCAGAGCTTAGTTGCGAAATTTGACCATGTCTCATTGTAAAACATGGATTAATTTAGGCCATGGGTCTGTAATCTTTAGCATCTAAAGAGCCATTTTCACAAAGAAAGTAAAAATACATACAGCTATTTGAAACCTTTATGTACCACATGACATACAGTATGATGCACATTTCAGATGCAGAGTAGACTGTGTTAATTTTTCGTTCATTTAATGGATCATTTTGTACTTATTGTTAATTTTTTGTTTGTCTTTGTTTATGATTGTACTAAATTGCTTTTTGTGATTATTTTAATTCATTTTTGTTAATTTTGCAGGATATTTTGTTCATTGTTTCGCATATTTTTGTTTGGTTTTTGGTTTTTGTTTATTTCCATTACTATTTTGTTTTTTCTTTTTTTTTCTTCATTTTCATCAAGTTGATTTCTTATTTTAGTCATTTTTTGTTCAGTTTCCTTATTACTTTGTTTATGCAGCAGATATACGTATCTGTTCAGTTTTGTCCTAATCGTGTTGATATTTTCATTTTTTTAATTTAATTTCGTGGTTTTGGTCATTTACTTGATTATATTATTAAATTTGTGGATTTTTAAAAGTTTTTTTCTCTTCTCTTGTTGTCTATGATTATTGAGTTAATTTTTTCCCCTTGTTGATTTTGTGGGCATTTTGTTCAGTTTGATTTATCATAATATGTGACTTCCATCATTGGACAAAGCCAGAGGAGAGGAGCCAAAGAGCCACACGTGGCCCTGGAGCCACAGGTTGCAGACCCCTGGTTTAGGCTACAGGCTAGAGTAGAACTAAGGAACTAATACTGTTATTCATCTGTATAAGGTGCCTTTTATCCCTCTTTCAGGTTGTGTATAAAGAGAAGGACTCTGACATGGCTCCCAACTTCTGGGCAGTGGAGGGCAACACAAGCCACAGTGTCCAACTGACCGGACTTGGCAAATATGTCCTGTATGAGATACAGGTTCTGGCCTTCACACGTATAGGAGATGGAAGGAGCAGCTCACCACCCATTCTAGAGAGAACCCTGGATGATGGTAAACGGAAAGCAAACATGTGAAAGTCTCCCTACCGTATAAAAATATCTACCTTTTTCACTTCTATTTTTTTTTTTTATTTGAAGTTAAATTGATAACTGGTAAATGTATGTCTTTTCATAAAATATGCTGAATGTGTAGCCTTGTTATTCTATTCTCAAAAGAAAAGGTCTGACTCACTCGAATGCAAAGGAACCATTACCTTGTATTTGTAAAGCGGAATCATGGAACTGCGCTGTAAGATGGACATTTTGCCTTCAGAAACAGAATTAAATCAAGAGCAAATTTTATTCAGCTTATTGGATGTTTTGTCTGCTTCACATCCAATAATAGTGCCAGGGCCTCCAGTGGGCATCCTGTTCCCAGAGGTCAGGACCACTTCAGTCCGGCTCATCTGGCAACCTCCTGCACAGCCCAATGGCATTATACTGGGTAAGCCTACCACATGCATTACCAGTCAAGTTTCCACACACCTTCTCTTTCTGTGGTTTTTCCTTTATTATTTTTGACATTATATATTCATTCTGCAAACTATGAATTTTTGCCATTTAGTTGTCATATTCAGAGGTTCCTTGGTTCCATGTAGTGAACCAGCCTGCATTTACACAGGTGAAGAGGTCACCTATTTGAATCAGGGACATGTCATCATTAATGGTGGGCAGAGCACAGTGAATAACACATCAGAATATATTGTCTTTTTTGTAGTCTGACTAATATTTAAATATATTTTACTTTGTTTATTATTTCTCCATGTATTTAAGTGAATTCCTCCATCAATTAAATGTCACTTTGGTTACAAAAACAAACTTTTTTTGGTTTCGGATGAGAATGAACTTTTCAGTTTCCAAACCAATTTTTTTTTTCTGGTGTGAACACACTGGCCAGTTCAAAATTCTTGCACAGAGCTGTGCCGGTGTGAAAACCCTAAGTGCAGTCACCAAAACAATGACCATCTGAGGTGTTGTAAATTGGTAGTGCATGAGGTTGGTAATTCCAATAAACTTCTCCTCTGCAGCAGAGATAGCTCTTGCTCTTCCTTTGCTGGGACTGTCCACATGAGATCCAGTTAAATCACAGTGTTTTTTAAATTTTTTGGAGGCCGCACTTGGAGATGTGTTCAAAGTTCTTGAGATTTTTCAGTGACTGACCTTCATTTCTTAAAGTCATGATGGGGACTGTCTTTTCTCTTTACTTAACTTGGTGTTTCTTGCCATAATATGGATTTGTGCAGCAGTTGTAGTAGCACTACTAGGGCTATTGACTCTGTACTCACTTTTTCTCTACACAAGACAATTGGTACATTAAGAAGGCAAGAAATTACACAAATTAAGTCTTGACAAGGTAAACACGTGGACTGAAAACTGCTCCAGATGACTACCAGGTGAATCTGATGAGAAATGCCATCAGTGTGCCATGCACCATCAAAGCTGAATGTAGCGACTGGACAATCTGAAATTTAAAGCATATTCCTGGTTGTTTATCACTAAAAAACACAGAAGGAGAAGGTGTATCCAAACTTTTGACTGGCAGTGTACAGCTTAAAGTTTTTCCCCATAATCTCAAAACTTCAAACTCTGTAAATTACTTTTTTGTACAACAGCTCTTCTTATCGTTTTTTTTTTTATTCGTGACATTATATTGCTATGAATTTCCTCTTCTATCAGCCTATCAGATCACATACCGAAGAAACTCATCAAATAGCAACGCTGCCACTGTAGACGTGCTGAGCCCCAGTGCGAGACAATACACAGCCACTGGACTTAAACCAGAAATGGTTTATGTATTTCGCCTCACTGCTCAAACACGAAAGGGTTGGGGGGAGGCTGCCGAGGCGCTGGTCGTCACAACAGAGAAGAGAGGTAAGAGAGCTGAACTGTTCTGATAAAGTAATTCACCCCTTCATTACAAGTTTGAGAGTGACTGTGTGGTTGTGTGTCCTTCAGCTCGACCTCAGCCCACCAGTCGTCCCGTCGTGCCTCAAGAGGAGGTCCAGGCTCGCAGAGTGCTGTTGTCATGGGAACCAGGCAGCGACGGCCTCTCCCCTGTTCGTTACTACACGGTCCAGTACAGAGAGCTGCCAGACAGTAACTGGACAGTCCACTCTGCATCTGTCAGCCATGAGACAAACTCCTACATAGTCGACAGGTAAAACCTCCTTCCTAATCCACCAGGAATCATTTTCACTTTATTTTTCACCTTGCAGTCAAAAGTAAAGACTAAAAGGACAGCACAGGCTCTACATAGTAAATACATTTCTGCTGCTTTCTCTGTTTAAAGGTTAAAGCCATTCACTTCTTACCAGTTCCGTGTAAAAGCAACCAATGACATTGGAGACAGTGAATATAGTCCGGAAAGTGAAGCCATCACTACACTACAAGATGGTATGGACATGTGAGCAGTGTAATTAGACATGATCTGTTGATTTTATAGAGTTCTACTAAATTGCTTTTGAAACTGTACAAATGTATCCTCAAAAACTATTCTGAGGTTTTTCACAGACATGTGTCAACAGTGTTTATGTTTACTCTCAATCTGTTTCCTACAGCACTGTTTGAATTCCATATCACTTTCATAAGCCTTGTTAGTCTGCTAACACCAAAATACTTTTTGTTGTATTTTGTAGCCCCAGACAAAGCCCCAACAATTCTGTCTGTTACGCCTCACACCACCACTTCTGTTCTGGTTCGATGGCAGGTATGCTTTTTTATGTGACACTAATTCCTGAAAGTGACATTTTTGCAGATTAATGTTGACTGTAGTGAATGTTTGGTTATATTTGACATTAAGGCGACCTCTCTTCTTCGTAGCCTCCCTCTGAGGATCACATAAATGGAGTTTTGTTGGGCTTCAGGGTTAGATACCGGGAGTTACACTATGATCGTCTGCGCAGTTTCACTGTGCGTACAGTCAACAGTCCGGCCAACTGGGCTGATCTCACTGGTCAGTTGGCTTTTTTATTGCTGACTAGTTGGGGACACACTACACAATTTACACAGTTGTTACAAATTTTGAAGACTTGGAGTACTCGCTAGCTGACTGGTTTTGGCAGATTTTTTTTTTTTTTTGGTGACTAAAAGACTGGGGATCACACATTTTACCACTGCACCTGACAAGGGATCACATACTGCATGATTTGTGAAACCAGCTGAAGCCAACAGAATGCTCTTGCACAAATTCTCATGAGAGTGACCATGTCTACGAGACCAACAACCAAGTCTTGTCATTTGTACAGCTGTCAAAGGAAAAATGGGTATGACTGTTCACCATCGTTGTTTTGATATTCCCACTACTTCACGTCATCTTTGTCTTTTGATGCTATTTCCTGTGTCCCACCTACTCTTTTTCTTTGGCTGTTGGCAACGTGTGTTTGCAGTTGGGTTGATAATAACTACACACTACTCGATTGCCAGTGTTGCCAACTTAGCAACTTTGTCGCTATATTTAGCAAGTCTTCAGGCCCCCCAATGACTCTTTCAAAAAAGCAACTAGCAACAAATCTAGCGACTTTTTTGGTGTCATTCTTACTCTTCTCAGCAAGCAGCGGGGGCTGCCGTGGACCCCTCCCATGAGATGTCCACCTCTCCATATTCAGAAAGCACATCATTAACCCATTCGCGAAGCCGTCGCTGTTGTCTAATGTAAACCATTGCACTAAAATATCATTAAAAATCACCACATTTGACCCACATGGCCTGTGTCACTTACTTACTTCATCCACTGTGTGTGTGCCTCTCATTCTCCACTTCTAGCGACTTTTAGGACAGCCAGTAGCTACAGTACTGTCCTTACTGAGTTGGCAACACTGCCAATTGCACCTAGAGTCAGCTCAAAAAATTTAAACATGTTTGACTGTAACTAAGGTCAGGTCAGGTCAGGTCTGCTCCCCTCACACACTTACAAGCTGACCGTCCCCAACTAGTACTGACTGATACAGACTATGCCCAACTGTGGATCATGTGTAAAATCAGGCAAAAAACCTTGTAGTGTGTCCCCAGCTTTGCACTGACAGCAATTCTTCTGTGACTTGTGTGCATCAAGTACTGTTTTGAAAGGCTCCAGTGTACGATGCTAAATAAAGTGTTTATTTTTCCATTTTTCCCAATAACACCTGTCCTGCCTTGTTCTGCACTGAAAACCCAGCTCCCTACAGCATCAGGAACTTGAGTGAATCCTCACTCACCCAATATGAATTGGATAGTAAGTCTTAATTTTTCTTCACAGCATATATCATTTGTAAAACAATTTATAGCATCTGCACACTGTACCATCCTCCTCCTCAGCGGTATCCTCAAAGGGGTCACCACTGATTTTATGCTGTGAATCTTATCACTTTAATCTCTCCAAGCTGCCTGTCATTATTATTTCAATGTGTTTTCTTTCCCTTTAGTCACTGACATGTCTTTTCTGTGTCCCTACCACCACCCCATCTTTTGATCAGCGAGATGTATAATTCCACCCCTCTGTTTTTTTGTTCAGTATGTGTTGTTGTCTTGCCATGGGCACCATTATGACTGTTTTTCTCTCTGGAATAAGTACTTTTTCCCTTTTTTATCATCTGTTTTTATAATGCCTTTATGTTTTCACTTCTTGCAGATTTGAGTAAACACAAACGCTATGAGATTCGTCTCAGTGTGTACAATGCTGTGGGGGAGGGTCCTAGCAGTGCACCGCAAGAAGTGTTTGTTGGAGAGGCGGGTATGTTTCTTCCTTCACTGTGCAGTATTCGTCAGTCCACTCAACTTATCTTTACATATCGGTCTTGTTTACAAGTTTGAAAGAAACTTAAGAACATCTTGCCTCTTTTTAGTTCCAACAGCCCCTCCCCAAAACATAGTGATCCAATCCTCAACTGCGACCCAGCTGGATGTCAGTTGGGACCCTCCTCCTCTTGACTCCCAGAATGGGGACATACAGGGTTACAAGGTATCAATTACCAACTTTAGAGTGTGTTGCTGAAACTCACCCAAACTTACATCATGCCTTTGTTGTTTTCATATTTTGCTATTTTCAGCGGGACAGCTATGAATTCTGCATTTGAGCTCCTTTATTCTGTTTATAGATCTATTTCTGGGAGTTTCAGCTCCAAAATGAGACAGAGCGTTTGCGTACCCTGTTCCTGCCAGAACTCGGGGTGAAGCTGAAAAACCTGACAGGCTATACCACCTACATGATCAGCGTGGCTGCCTTCAATGCTGCAGGGGATGGACCTCGCTCCCTGCCCACCAGAGGGCGTACTCAGCAAGCAGGTGTGGAAAAGAGTAAATCCAGATGTGGATGAGAAAAACAGTGCTCCCTCAGAAAGCCACTAGCAGGAAGCTTGCAACAAGGCTGAGTGTGCTCTGTTTTCTAAGACCATGTAGTCCTCTGTAGTATCTGCCTTGCTCTGTGGCGCTTGTCCCACTCTTTCTCTCCGCTACCTGCTTATTGATTCCCCCTCATTACTTAACTGCATTTTTTTATTGCTCTCAAGTGCCTGTGTATCCCAAGATCCCAAGGTTAGGCCTCTCTTCACACACAAACGGTGATGCCAGTAAGACAGAACAGATAATAAGCAGTCCACAAAAGTGCAATACTACTGCTTTGTGGAAGATAATGCGAGTCTGCCTCATCATTTTCCCCAACAAAATAAGAGAACATTTTCACTAAAGAGTTTAGTTTTTCCCTGTGAGTTACAGCATAAGAGATCAGAGCCATCTTGGCACTTCCTCCAGGACAAGCCATGGGGGTGCAAGCCTAATGACAGCGTAGGAGCAGTGAATACAGAGTGCGGGGGACACATGTAGATTAGTTTTTGGCCAGAAACACACAAAGATGTCTGTGTTTACCAGCTAGCAAGAGTCCCTCCTCTGCGGTTTCAGCACAAAAAGGGTTTACAGTATAAATGTCTGTCGTCTTTGCTGCCCCCTGGAAGGCTGTGACATTGGCGAGGGGTACAAAGTGCTGAGAACTTAAAAACACAGGGAGGAATTTTAGCTCTGCACCAAAGGCTACTGGGCAGTGAGCCAACACAAGCTTTTGTGAATTTTATGCAGAATTTTCCCTAAATCCTGACACTTAGCTGGATCTGGATTGGGTCAGCAGGCAGAATTCTCACAGCTCTGGTTCAAGGTTGCAGAACAGAGTGATTTTGCACAGCCTTACAATCTCTTTGTAACACTTATTAAAGGCTAATTTGCATGAACAAGGGATATTTTGATCCTATTACCCTGATCTACACAACACATTCCCACAGTAGATTTCAATTAATTGAAGCTTTTTGCACAAGAAACCAAACTTACAAGCATTACTGCTTTTAGTTTAAGATTAGCTTTTATTTTAAACTCCTGCTATTTCTATGCCATGTCACCTGCAGTAAGTTCCCTGTTTAGCTCTTTTTTGGACGTCAGTCTGTCATGTTGCTCCAATGATTTTTTTGTTGCCAGTTTAATTTAGCTAATTATATTGGCAGCTTGGATAAATGAGTGAAAACACTGCTACTTCCAAATATAGATAAGTACTCAAGAGCATCATTAAGAGTAAACAGCATGAACATGTCTGATTGCTTGCAGTAATATTTTTTTCTTATTTCTGTGCCCATGTATTATGTCGTAATTACGGAATGCTCAAAGATTTTACAAATTATTTTCATGATTGTGTACTTCAGGGTGGCATATCTAGGTCTCGCATTGCCGCTGTCTAAGAGTGGAGCCAACAACTTTCATCCTCTCTTCTCTCATTTTTCCAAAAACAGCACCCAGCGCTCCGAGCTTCATCCACTTCAGTGAGTTGACCACCACTTCTGTCAATGTGTCGTGGGGAGAACCCAAACAAGCCAACGGCATCATCGAAGGGTACCGCCTGGTTTATGAGCCCTGCACTCCAGTGGATGGTGAGAAAATCTGCCTGGAGCCTAATAACTACCATGTCTTGACAATCCTTCACTCCTGTTTTTCAGAATGTGGTTTACAGATTCTTGCCTAGTTAAACTAATCTTCTAATCTGATAGAGACGAGTGTAAACCTTGCAGTAACATATAGCTTGGCTGATAAAACGTCTTAGATTATTTAGGTGAGACTTTGCACAGCTTCCTCCCTCACTGAGAGGAACATTGTTAATAGCTGGCTAAATGCAGTTCCCTGGACCAGATTGTCAAGTAATTGGGAGCAGAGGTGGAATGCTGAGGCTGCTGTGGTCCCCTGGCTATTTATTAATGGACCCAGAGACCCAGGAAGAACGTCAAACACATCAGAAAAGATGGGGAATACCATCTGGTTTATTATAGAAAAGGTTTCTTCTTCCTATCCGGATATTCTAAGCCTTCCATTTCATATGCAAAGACGTGGGCGTTTGATCATCTCGGAGTCCATCATCTTCCAAGTGTTTGTGAATTTTTCTGTGTTTATATGTTTGCATGCATGCACAATGCTTTACTGTGTAGAAAGCAGTATATAGAATCTTGTTTTTTGTACAGACTCCTCTCCTCGCACTCCAGGTGTCAGTAAGATAGTGACCGTGGATGTGAAGGGCAGCGCTCCCCTGTGGATGAAGATCAAAGACCTGGCTGATGGTGTCACCTATAATTTTCGCATCCGAGCTAAAACACTCACTTATGGACCTGAAGTGGAGGCAAACATCACAACTGGGCCTGGAGAAGGTAAAAGTTTTTGTCCAGTAATATAACTGATGGCTCATTGTACATTTAAAAAAAAATTTGGATCACCTTTTTGTCTTCACAGGAGCCCCAGGCCCTCCCGGAGAGCCCTTTATTGCTCGTCATGGCACTGCCCTCACACTGCACTGGACCAGTGGAGATCAGGGACGCGCACCCATCACACGATACGTCATTGAAGCCAGACCCTCTGGTAAGCCACCTGACCAGTTTATCTACATACCCTATATACTGTAGTTATGACTTTCATTGTATTTCTATTTTCTCTTGTCGCCAACAGATGAGGGGCTGTGGGATATTCTAATCAAAGACATTCCTAAAGAAGCAACATCCTACACACTCAATCTGGAAATGCTTCGAGAAGGGGTCACTTATGACTTTCGAGTGATTGCAGTCAATGACTATGGCTATGGGTCCCCCAGTGCTCCCTCTCCCTCCATATCAGGTTTATTTTGCTTTAAAATGAAAAGTGAATGCAGCAATAGTGTGAAACATATCTTTATGTAAGTATTAATATGAGTTACTGTGCATTTCTCAGCCCAGAAGGTGTCTCCTTTCTATGAGGAGTGGTGGTTCCTGGTTGTGATCGCTTTGGTCGGCCTCATCTTCATCCTCCTCCTTGTTTTCATCCTCATTATCCGAGGCCAGAGTAAAAAATACACCAAAAAAGCCGATTCAGGTAGGAAAGACAACAGTCTGCTAAACCCTTTGCCAACGTCTCACTTTCTCCTATCTGTTTCTGCAAGTTAAGCTATTGACTGAATTCGTCTTCCTCTTGGACAGAGCTGCTGAGAATTGCATTTTAACGATTCAACATCCAAAGTCTGTTTGGTAAAATGGGGCTGTGACAGCTAACACAATTAGACAAATTACCTGGATTTTCTTACATTGTTTGGCTGACAGGGAAAGGATGAGACTAAAGGTTACCACTGAAACAGCTGATATAGGCAGATGAATAAACATAATTGTTCATGTTTAACTGCGCTGAGGATCGATACTGGGATAAATGGCTTGGCAGCAGTTTAATGCTCAGGTCATTAGTCAGCCTGCCCTGAGAGTAATTATATAACTAAACTACTACTGGCTCTCACACTGCTGCATTCAAAAACCAATTTCCATGACAGTGTGTTTCCCCCAAGTAGCATCACTTTTACTACAAATTGATATTGTGTTTTTTGTTTGTCTCTAAAAACTAAAAGTATGGAAGTTTAGTTCATGTTAATATCCTGCAACACGCATTAAACAGATACTGAAATGTTTACATTGGATGTTCACCAGTGTTGGATGTGTACTGCTGCTAAATATCAGCATTTGCATTTCTGATAGCATTTACATAGCCGATAGAGCAGCTGTAGACTTTCTGTCTTGTTTAAACTGGTCACAGAGTAAGTTGCATCAGTGAGAGGGGAAGGAGACAGACGGGGTCAAAGGTGAAGGGTCAGGTCAAGCAATCATGAAGTCTTGTAGAAGTTATGCTTCAGTTTAATCAGCATTAACCATGGTGCCGGGGTTACCAGGGTCAGTAAACAGGGCTTAGTGAAATAGCTCAGACAAGGCCTGCGTTTGTGTGGAGACACATGTTTTTACAGCAGTGACACTGATCTGTGCCAATGGTGGTTGTCTGTTTTACCAGCAACATGTCCTGGACAGTGAAGTGACTGGTCAGCCAAGTTTGTGATATATTGATGTCACAGAAACCAGCTTTTTAAGTTGTTTTGTTAATGAAAGCAGATACAATTACTAATAAGACTGCATACCCAAGGCATGTGGTTCTCCTTCTGTCGACTGGACTGGAAATTTGGTTGAAGACATTTTGCTACCTATCCAGAAGCTTCCAAGATAGGTAGCGAAATGTCCAGTTGACAGAAGGAAAACCATACGCTTTGGATACTATGACCTGGATGACTGAGAATCTTCACAGACAAGACTGCCTACATAAAAAGGGGCAAAAAGCAGTGAAGTACAAATACATTTTCAGGTATCTCTTCTTGAGCACTTGTATTTTACTTTACAGGATTTTACTTTATTTTTAAAAATATTCAAAGGGGATATTTGCTTCTTGTTTTCTTATTTCAACATGGGTAGCACCCGTGCCTCACAGCTAGAAGGTCCTGCGTTCGATCCCAACACCGGGTGATGGGATCGAACACCACACCTTTCTGTGTGGAGTTTGCATGTTCTCCCCGTGTCTGTGTGGGTTCTCTCCGGGTACTCCGGCTTCCTCCCACAACCAAAAACATGCACTAGGGGGTTAGGTGAATTGGTCACTCTAAATTGTCCATTGGCATGAATGTGAGTGTGAATGGTCCCCCTGACCCTCACGAGGATTAAGGGGTAGAAAATGGATGGATGGATGGATGGGACAATTCCAAATAGATAACACATATACAGTACATACAGTGCTGTGCTCAAGTCTTAGGTTTGTTGTTTTATCGTATTATAATGACCACATGCATTTCTCAATCACTCAATAAAGAGTATATATACTATATATTAAAAAAATCAGAGGGTCTACACTATAAAATGTCAAGTATTACTAATACAGTATCAGATGTAGTGCAGTTAGGGTTCATTGAGCACATATAGTTCTTGTTGTTTGGGCTGATTTTTGCCTCGGGAATGGATGTCACACTTTTACTGAGTTTGCTCTCCATTTCGTATTTAAGGTTTTGGCCTTGATTTGTAGTGTCTAAAGATAATCTTGGATTATTGTTGGCACTATATATACAGCTGAATTGAAATGAATAAGACGAAAGCAAACAGAACATCTGTTTAATGTCTGAAACCAGGAGAATTATCAGGGATGACATAAGGTTTAATTGCTTTTGTGGTTAAAAACAGTTAAATGTTGTACGGTAATGTAGAAATACATTATTTTTACATTTATACTTCTATACTTTGACTTCAATAGAGAAGGTTAAAAGATACTACTACTCTTATGAGAGCGTTATTTACACAAATGTCTGCTTGAGAAAAGAATGTATGTATTTTTGCCCCCTCTTGTAAAAAGTTGTTTCATAGGAGTCCACTGTAGTGGATGCAAACTCTAACAGTGGATGAGTGTAACATGTTTTCATGTTTCATGACCCCTGTTACACACAGTGTCATCCTCCTACCCATGTCCAGGAAACCACTCAAATTGCACGGCACTGCCTCTGACCCATGGAGAGATGGTGCGCCTGGATGAGGGACGCTTTCCAGCCCTCGAGCTCAACAACAGACGCCTGTCTGTGAAAAACTCCTTTTGCCGCAAAAATGGCATATATACACGGTCAGTTAAAGCCCTGTTAAGTCTTGTGTCATTTATATACTGTATTTACAATTAAGCATGATGTTCAGCTGGTCATTACATTCATTTTCTTTCATGCATTTAGCCCTACATTCCATTTTTTAAACATATGTTAAATCAGTCTTGCCTGAGAATCCTTTTCCAATTGAGCGAAAGTGACAAGAATTAATAATGCGGTGTTTTGTTCTCTTCTTCCTTGACAAGTCAGTCTTGAGAGAACAAGCTGAGCCTCAAGGAGCCCAGCTTCTGATTTGAAAGTCTTTCGACATCCTCGTTGGTATTCAGTGTTTGTGTGAAGAAGCAATTTATATAGGGGAAAACACAATACCAGCTAATTAACATTCATGAACTTATGCATGGCCTCTTTGTCTGCCCATCACTTTAGTCGAGGGGTGCTCGTGAGTCAGAGCAGACCATTTTCTTATGGCCTTGAGTCTAGATCTGTCAATGCAGTGCTGTCAAACTTCAACATGAAACACCAAGCCAGTATCTGTTAAGTGTTTTTCTTCTCATCAGGGGGACTTTGGCTCTCCAACATTCAGGTAAACATTAGATAAGAGGAATTTTACAGACTGTGCCGTAGAATGGAATGTCTTGTGCTCAGACATTGGATGTGTTTGGTGGGTGGATGGTCATGTGACTGTGTTGGAGGGTAGACGTCCAGAGTCTGCTTCCTGTCACAACAAAAAAAGAAGGTCTGCATGCCTCTGCCAGCATACTCAGTCCACTAATTCAACCAAATCCACTATTTAAAAAAGTTGTGGTTTTGGCTCTTTTTCTGCATTGGCTCCCTGGCGCCTGCTTTACCCTAACAGTTAAAATCTGTTACATAGTTTTTGCATAATTGCGTTGACAAATAATAATTAAAATCTAACCTCTTGGCGGAAGAATAAAAGAAGTTGGTTTTGCATAATACAGTGCATACTATTTGGTGGACTGTGCAAAAGTTGTGCATTGAAGTGAGGGCAATCTGGGCTGTTTTCTCCTTGACCATAAAGGCCAAAGAAGTGGATCAAAGGGCGGCTAGCGCCGTCTCTTTGAAGAGATGCCATAGACTTTGCTAATGATCTGTGAGCTATGGAGGAAGAGTGGGAGGGCTCCCTGGGGAATACTTGAAAGGGTGAGGAAGAGAGGGGTGATTAGATAGATAAGACAAGGAGAAAATACAGTTCCCTTAAATAATTTAAGTCTCACTGGCAGTATTTTGGAGTGTGATCAGGCATAGCAGGATCCATCACCCCTCCCCTAAACTCGTAAGCCCCTTCCCTTTAATGTCTGATTCAACCTTGTCAGAATTATACGTAGCTTTTTTTTCTTGCAGTTCACCCTCTCACATCATACCCTTTAACACTGAAGATGTCCCTTTGTTGTGTCAACACCTTCACGGCGTCGTCATGTTATGTCTCAGCAGCTTCCCATTCGTGGCAATCTCAGTGTTTTAGCTCCTGTGTAATATCATATTAATTTTTGTTTGAAAGGTCGTTCAGGTTGTCGCTTTCACGCTGTCATATTACACTTGACATCACATTTTACGCTCGTCTATTCTGCCCACACATAAACCATTTCCCATTTTGGTTAATTTAAATATTCATGCCCTTATAGTTGATGTCTTTTACTGAAATCACCTAGGCACACTCCCCCCTGAATGCCCTTTTAGACCGAGTTACTGAGCTCACTCATGTAGTTCAGTGAAGTGCAGATAGTAGTTATGGACATCTCTGCATCCAATGCCATCTCAGCCGACCTTGAACACAGCAGTAATAATTACTGGAGAGGAAGGAAAAATAATTGTCTGCACAGATGTCCTCTCCGCTTCTCTTTAAGGACTTAGTGGTTAGGGTCAAACAAATCCAGGGGTCCTTTTACTTGACCTGCACTAAAAAGGACTTAGTAATTCTACTGTGCTCAGGGCCTGGCTAATTTCTCCAGCTTTTCTGAGATCTAAATATCTGACTGACTCAATCTGTGTAGCTCAAGTCAGCACAATCGGTCCTTTTATGAAAATGCTCAAATGTTTTATACAGCATACAGTTTGCACATCCCATGATGTTTGCGGTGTGTAGAGCTCTGCCCCTGCCAGTGCTCCTGAAAGAGATTTTGCACAGATCTGAGGGAAATAGCATCAACAATGAGACCAATAATAGGCTGTTTCATCTGTTGTGCAGCCACTGAGGTGTCCACAAATCTACAAATAACCTTGAATTTTGATCCCACTGAGTTTCCCTGTGAAATTTTTGTAATGCCATAGTGCAGCTTTTCATTACTCAGCTCAGTGGTGTCAGAGACGGCAGAGCTTTTTGTTTATTTCCTCAAAATAGAGAGCTGTACATAGAGAAATGTGATGATTAGGTTATTTTTTTTTCTTATGTAACCATTCCTCTTAGTATGTATTCAGCACATCTCGCTCACTCCTTTTTTTTCTCTCTGCTGCCTAGGTCTCCACCACGACCCAGTCCTGGAAGCCTGCACTACTCGGATGAGGATGTCAGCACTAAGTATAATGACCTTATCCCAGCAGAGAGTAGCAGTCTGACCGAGAAACCCTCTGAGATATCTGACTCTCAGGTAAGCAGTGACTTTGGCTCGCCGCCTGTGCCCTCTCCATGTCTGGAATAATTAATGAAGTTGAGTTAAAATGTAAAATTCAACTGTTTCAATTCCACAATCTGACAAAGTCCTCCAGGGCAAAGACCTAACCTTTCCGAATTTAAAAGTACTTTTTCTCTTTAACTGTCTTTTCACTCATTTGCATCGGTGTCTCTGTTACATAATAACTGTTTGGCAAAATGAAATGTACCGCCATTAGATAGTCCCGGCTGACAGCTCTGGATGTGACTTTTTATATTAATTTCTCCCATGGGAAGGAAGTTTGAGGCAGATTCTCATGTCTTGAGTGTATTTGCAGCTAATTAATTTTCCTCAAACAGGAAATATCATATGAATTCGGGGTGCTGTGTTCCAGCTCCACTTGTGATAAAGTGAACAGCTCAGTGTGTATGTGCTCGTAGTGGAACAGGGAGGTCCAGTGAGGAGACACATAGGATAGAAGTGATGAGAGATGATAAACACAAAAGGCGGACAAGCCGATTGTGGCAGATCATGAACATCTGTTTTCCCACACTCGCGCTGGGTCTCCCTGGCCAATTTATCTAGTACCTGCACAGTCAAAACATTGTTCAACCCGGTTTGAACAAACACTGCTCTCCCGGGAGACACAAACTGGTGTTATTCTTTTTCCTCTGCATAGCCTCCCGATGTTTACCTGCCACTTGTGCAAATAACTGGTGCTTCAACATCTGTTGAGCTATAGTACCTCAATACAGCAGAAGATGGGCAGGTACTTGTCAGACTCACAAATATGCCACGTGTGTGATGCTTTCGGTGGGAGTAATTTGCTCCTTTTTAGACAGTTTGTGTTTCTCATTGTCGAAGATGTTATTGAGGCAATAAAATATATTTGCAACACTCGCGTTATCTATCCAGTTACCCACACAAGCAACAATTAAAATTCCAAACCACCCATTCCGTAAGAGTAGGCTGTGAAGCATAGGTGGCTTGCAGGAGGTTTAGTATGGGTCACCACATGAATTTACACTGTAAGGATTTCAAAGCTTTTCAACACAACTCATTTTTTGATTCACACTGTTCTGATAATTGTCTCTGAGTGTAGGAGCATGCATTGTTTTGCAGATAAGAGGAAAAAAATAAGCACCTGGTAATTCTGCCTTAATCCACTTTGTCTCTTTTATATAACATGCTCATATTATTTCACTGATGTGTGGAAACAGAACAAAACAATAACCTTTTTAATTGTGCTTACATGTTGTTATTTTGTCTCATCTCATTTAATTAAATGTAAAGGTTAATATTATACGGTGATCTAGGAATTGAAAAAAAAGTCTAGGAATGTGTTTTTTCTGTCTTTTATAGATAAAGCACATAGTGAATTGGGTCATAATGGTTTGTTATTTTTAGAAAGTAGGTCCACATTTCTTTTCGTTTTTTTAAACTCTGTTCTTAACAATATCTCTGCCCAACTGTAGGCCACCCTAGTCCACATATATCACATCTATGCTCCACAGAGCTGTGGCTGAGCTCCTATTTGTGAAGGATCCCTGTAGAAGTAATGATCAGCCCTGTAGAAATGTTTAATAGACTTCCACTTGTCTCACAGTCGTTATCTTTTGGTATTGTGAGGACAGTAAAATTAGCCTTAATAACAATGCACTCATTATTTTTTGCAACAAATATTGTGTAATTATGCAGTGCTGGAATTGTCCTGCAAAGTTGAGGTAAATGTACGTTCCCGAAGTATTTTTACTTCAGCTACAAGGCAAATGTGGTACCTTCATTCCCTTCTCAGCAATTGAAAACCAACATGAGACAATTTAAACAAATCACTGCATTTTATTGGATCAACAACAAGGTCTTAGAGAGTGAGAGGATGTCGGAGGAATGGAGGAGAAGTGTGCTGCTGCCCATTTTTAAGAACAAGGGAGACGTGCAGAGTTGTGGCAACTACAGAGGGATAAAGTTGATGAGCCATACGATG
>JAQQAE010005271.1:3073-17814 GCA_029823295.1 Pseudamia nigra | reverse complement strand
TGTGTCTGTGTGTGTGTGTGTGTGTGGGGGGGGGGGGTACTGGTTTTAGGTCATCATTATTATAGCAAAAATTAAAAGCTTAATGTGGCATAAGTTTGCTTGCTGACAGATGTGTGTGTCATTTTGTGCAATAGCGTGATGACTTATGGCTGTTTTACGGTATTAAAAGTTTTACCTCATTAAACGTTGAAATCCTGTCCATAAACGAAACCAATTATTCAACGCATATGTTTCATTAAACCCTATACATCATTATTTTTTTTGCAACAAAGGGGAGCCTTTCAAATTAATTAAAGGGTATAATTTTCCTGAACACTGGATGTGGCTGTCCACTTTAATTATCCGGCCATTTGATGATGTGTGTACCTCATCAAAACAGGACCAGTGTAAAACTAAAGGCTGTGCTTTTTGTGAGTCATTTTGATTTTAATTACGTTTCTGGTTAAAAAAAAAAAAAAAAAAATTAAACAAAAACCAAATCTCTAATCTGGGTTCGTTCAGTTATTTTTGTTATTGATTAAATAAGCGTTGAATTAATACACTTGTATTCACGCTCTGAAGGTGATTTGTCTGTGTGATACATATATGCAGATAAGTTAAAGCATCCGAGAGCATATAACACCCTAAATATGGCCCTTCTTTACAGACTTGAAAGCTGTTCTTTATTTTGTGCATCTCTCCAAGACAACTAAGCTGTAAATGAGAACAGATGATTAACTTGCTAACACTGTTTTATTCATTCAGTGGGCCGGTACCTGGTACAGGGCCACATTCTCAGCTCAACAAGCTGGGAGACAAGGATCTGTGCTGTGTAGGTGTGGAAACCTTGAATCATCTACAGTACCGTTTGCATGTATATAACCCACAGAATGTGATCAATATTAATCATAAAGCGACTTTAGAGAAAGTTGTGCAGCAAAGGAGAAAATGTGTTCACATTCTCAACCTCCAGTCTGGATTTTGGGCGAATTAAACTTTTTAGATGTTAACTCCTTTAGCTGATTGGCTTAATCCATCAAAATGCTTTAAAAGACTATCTGCTGTGGACACACACGGTCCATGCTGGATCTTATAACTAAGCAAAATATCCTCTGCCATCTGCAGCGTGCAAGATGCAGTTTCAGACAACAGTTCAGGGTTTTTACATGCCAGCTGATGTCGAACAAAATACAATACCACATGTTTGAAAAAAAAGAAGACAAGTAGTTGTAACTGGGAAAGAAGGCTGATTGTCTTTCTTCTTTTGATGTGATTACTCAAATTTTCATTTGTGTACATTAAAGCTTTACGGAGTGGAAACGTCCTTGTTTTTCTGCCACCAGAGTGCCAGGCTCCCTTTGCCAAAATCTGCCTTTTGATGTCTTCCCTTTTTATACACAAATCAGAGTTCCTTTAAAATGACCACATTAAATACCTTTCCAAGTGGTCTAATTTGATTACCTTTGTGGCGGTTGCCAAGGGCCGGCCAGCGACAGCCTCCATGTTCTTCCGGTAGCGAGTGGAGAGGTTAAGGATGGCGGCGGTCGCTGCTGCAGCTTGGAGACCATCTTCTTTTTTGAATTGACTTGGTGGGCTGTGTTGACCAGAGGCGGGCAGGCGGCCACCTGGAGCATTAAGGAAGCCAGGATACTGCTGAGGTGCTAAAAGACAAATAATTAGTGAATAATTTAGCTCCCAGCACATTACATTTCCTACGTAAATTTAATAAAGAAAAAACATGTTGCTTAGATTTTTACACCGATGACATAAATATAATCATTGCTGATAATATGACACAAACCTCTTATAACATCCATATAAATTTTTGGATTGAACAATTTAAAATGGGCTGTTTCATTTACAGGATGTTCATATTATACTTACAGTCTGGGAAATGTGACATGTCCTGGTCCTGGTTGGTCCCTATTAGCGGCTGTTTGCCGAACACTTGTGCATCAAAGCTGGCATAATCAAACCGGATTCTGCTGTACTTATCCATTTCTTTTGTGAGGCTCGTTTGCAAGGCTGCTACTGGATGAGAGAGCCTGTAGTTCAACTGGTTCATCTCAAACTTCTTTATCAAACCAATGGCTCTACGAGGGAACAAGAAAGACCCCATCATTGTCTAAAATCGTCTGTCTAACAAGTTCATATGAAGGAGTTAAGTACAGACATTGTTTTAGAAGCATTCAGGGATGCCAGTGCTTTTGTACACATAGTCTGGGATCTGATGTGTGTTGTAGATCCACAGCCAGGTTGCCAGACTAATTAATATAGTAGGAGTGGGCACCCTGCCCATGATATATCCACAGGGAACAAAGAGTTCTGCTCTTTTATCATCTCTAATAGAGAGGAACTCACAGGACCAGCTACCATTGCTTATGTCTGCTTGGAATGCTTGAAATAGACTGTGTGTTCTGCTGGGATCAGTGAGCAAAAATATCCTGCACTCTCCTCAACAATAATAGAGTTTATCACTTTTTTGCATAACCTCCGTTATTCTCGCAGAACTTTAGCCCACAACAATGCCACATATTATTTCTAGATGCTTGTTGTAATTATGTTCCTGCACATGTGTCCACAGTGAGAGCAGAGAACATCCCTAATGTTATCTGGCATTATACCTTGGTGAACGGTCAGGTGTTTGTCTGCATTTCAGGCTCTCATCCTGAGGTTTGGAGACCTTCACTGCAGCAGCAATGGGGCAGCCTGAGAGACTGGTTGAGGAGGAAATCAAACACATTAGTGTAATACTGTAAGTCATCTATGAGCAGGGTGCAGGGGGTTTAATGGCTTTCTTCTGTGGATGTACCTCCGGTGGGTGCTACGGTTGCTGTTGACATGGCCTCTTCCTGTGCACCCAGGTGTAGGGCACTTGAGGACGTTCTCATGCATGGCCAGAACTGAGGGATGAGGACACAAAAAGGAGATAAAGGCAAATCACAGTGACTTAACATGTAATAAGACTGAAGAAATAAAAGATGATAAATAAAAATACAGTGCCATAAACATGCTGGAAGTCAACCAAATAGTCATTTTGATATGGTAAATGTTGGTGTATGTGACTAGTAGGAACATTAGTGCCTATAGACCAAAGATCCTACAGAGACAGAAACAGAAGAAAAAAGGTTTTCTCATTGTGAGCAATGCTGTAATGTGGCTGAAATGTAAATAGCTTAGTGCAAGAGGAGCGTAACAAGACAGCTGATTATATTCTTCAAAACAAACGCGTCGTTAAAGGTCCGCTCTGTATCCTTAGAAACTTCCTTTCTGTACATATTCTCCAATTAGTTTGTTGGAGTTGTCTATTTATTTTTGAATACTGCGTTAGCTAGCCCTTTGATTTGCAAATACTGCCTCCAGTCTAAGAGCATGCGCTTTTTTGAAAAAAAGTTAATTACTTTTTCTGTTCCTTTTGTAACATTACTGTTTAATGTTGGATGTTTGTGGAGTTATATTGAAATGACTTAACAATCACCAATGAAAAAAGGAATTCAGTATGAGCACATTACAACGCATTACAAGAGAGAGAGAAAGAGGAATCCTTTAAGTTTATTTAAAAAGTTTTCATGCACATCTTTGACTTGAACTAAATGTATAAGTGAGTCTTTCTTGTATTCGGTCCTTTGCTAAGAGGATTCCAGTGACTGTGGCTGATTTAAATCCTGAACATGGCAGTTTTAAAATACAATTATAAATCATCCACTGAACTGTTATGTCACTTACTCTCTGGAGGAACTCTGACTTTGTGCGGACACCCAGACAAACTCCTGTGATGGGGGTACAAGCCGGTCACATGACCAGTGCCGTCGCAGCCAGGAGTCGGACACTTTATATCCTTTTTATCTGTCCGTGGAGAATCTGTGGGCACAAATAAGATTCAACACGGAAGTTATATAATTGATAACACTGTATTCGTGCCAAGAAATGTAGGGAAATATACATATAATGCAGCTTTCTGTAAACAGGAGGTCAACAGATTGAAATCTCATGCAAGCCAGACATTTTTTAACAACATGCAACTATTAATCTGTCGTTTTAGTTAAGGCTGCAGTTCAACACAGAGCCTCACTTCTTAATGCCTATCCATCGAAAGATTACATCTGGGATTACACATTTAGCTAAAGAATCAGAGGGAAACATGAGAAGTACTTTAGGAGGATTTAAGACTTATGGTCATGGTTAAATATCCAGTTGATTCCTATCAAAATCAAATATTCTGAGTAGTCACAATTCCATCAGAAAATTTTGTTCTTTTTTTTAGCCTGTTTATTTATTACTTCACTTGTTGCCAAAATGTTTTTGTGCCTAAGAGGATTTCCCTCCTCTGATTCCATTGCTTCTTTTATTCCTTTTAATGTATTTGAGAATCCAAATCACAAGAAGTCTATCAGAGTTACACTGCATGTAAATATTCTGAACTAACATAATCTTAAAGATCTGTGTCTTAACAGTTAAATGTATATCTCTACTCTTTACACAGGTCTATTAAAAACTTCTGCGAGGGTGTTCACAAAATCAAGGTTTTCCTATATATATACAGTATTTACATGTTATATCCACCCACTTTTCATCCTAAAACCCTTTGGTGGATTGAACCATAAGTCTTTCCCAAAGTGGCCTGGGATCAGGGTCTAAGATAAAGTTAAAGTAAACACAGAGTAACATACTTTTCATGTATGTGTGTGTTAATTGTACTGGCTCATGAGGGCGGGACTAATGAACTTTAGCTTGACTCTGATTGGTAATGATGTAACAAATCACAACAATCCGATACAGCGTTTTTAAAACAACTTATAAGGATTTGTCAGAAGTGACAAAGCTAAACAAGTTCATATTTTCACAGCTTTTACTTTACATCACAGGGTTTACACACACATTAACCTCCCCAAAGAATGGATTTGGACAGTATGGGGGCTTTAATGCTATATCAATCAGTATTTTTGGCCTTACCTTTACCTGCATGATAACTTAGTCTGCTCTCCATGTCCATCATCCTCTGGTGTCTTCTCTCAGTGGTCATCTGCTCCATGAGGAAGCGGTCCATCTCCCTGTAGGCGTGGTGCAGGACCTGTCTTTGCTCTGTCTGCAGAGCGATGGCCTGCTCCAATAGGCTCAGGTTCACTCTCCCTCGGCTCATTTCAAGGCCTCTTTCGTGGAGGCCCAGCGCCCAGCCATCCAGTCGAGTTGGCCTCTCTGTCTCTGGCTCTCCCTCACTGTCCTCCTCTATGGGGAGAGGCTTGTACCTCAGCGCTTCAGCCTGAAAAATACTCGCTCTGCCCACTGGACTACATAGTTCTGAGGTGGGCTCTTCTTTCAGGAGACCATTCCTGCATGAAAGGTCTTCAGAAGGCCTGGAGGGGCTGCAGTTCTCCTTTGCAGACAGAGATAGAGGTTCCCACTCGGATTCCCTCATGTCTCTATACGGACTATGTGGTGATGATGTTCCACTCATCCGATCTTGACTTTGGTCTTCTTCTTCATTATTTAGGAGCTCCTCATCATCTTCATCTATCATTGGTTCAGAGGTTTCAGCTTCACACTGTGGAGAGTTGCTAGGTGTAATTTCAGACCACCCCAGTGAATCTCCATTTCTATTGGCCAGCCCATTTATTGCATCTATGTTTACATCTGAAACGACAAGGAAACATTTGTTACTTAACTTTGCAAAGGAAGAATAAAGTTTTACCTGGAGGTGTAAAGTTGTAAAGGTGTAAAAGAAGGGCTTCCTAAAGAAGTCTACTTTGAAATTGTACACAAAATTCACCAACTTCCTTATATCTAAATTCTCCAAAACTGATTGTCTTTGCCCATTTGGTAAAAAAGCAACACAAAACTACCTCTCATCTATGAACTGTCCCAAAAGTTGTGGACTAACTTCACACTTAGATGAGATAAATTGACAAAGTTGAGGTCTTATGACTTTTCCTGACGTTCAAACAGGTGTGGTTGCTCCAAAAATATCGTTAAAGTATCAAAATTCTCACTCAAAGGGGGGCAACATTGCAGCCCCTTTTCAGATAACTTGAACTAAAATTAGCCATTTGGAGTTCTGAGTATTTGTGATGTCATAACTCTACTCCAGGACTTACTGAATTTTCCAGAGCCACTACACGCATCCTTATATCCTGTGACAATATCCTAGGAAGGCTAAATGATGGTATCCATGGTACAGACAAGAAAGGGTGTGGTCAGCAGCAGCTCACTTGCATTTAATGCAACACACTGAAGCTGATCTGTTGAGCTGAGGTGAAATTTAAAGTACATATTCGAGGCATATGTAAGAATTAAATTAATGTATTCAGAAGGGGTTTAGTATGTCTCCATTAAAGATATTACATTTTAGTATGTCAACTCAGAAAAACCCCTCTCTTGAATGTGTAACCAGTTTCACTATTCTGTAGGCCACATATTACATACACAAACATTTGCCCCATCACAACCTATATTTTCTTTTTCTTGTTGAATTTAATAACACCCTCAAATATCTAAAGCTGCTCATCAACCAAAAAAATGCATGACATATGTTCAGTTGTATGGAAACTGTTTTTCTGTCTCACATATAGTCAAAAGTTTGGACACACCATTTCTTTCAGTGATTTTTCTTTTTTTACCATTTTCAATATTACATAATAATACTGGAGACATGACTGCACTGTAACATATTCAAAGTTCTTGAGATTTTTGAAATTGACTGACCTTCATTAATTAAACTAAGATGGACTGTCTTTTCCTTTTACTTTACTGTAAAAGTGTTGTTATGTCAAGTGTTGTTATGGATTTGTACAGTAGTTGTAGTGGCACTAATACAACTATTTACTCTGTACCCACCCTTCCTCTGCACAAGACAACTGATGGTCTAAAGCACATTAAGAAGTCAAGAAATGGCACAAACTAACTCACCTGTGATGAGAGAATGCAAAGCTGTCATCGAAGCTAAATGTGGCTACTTTGGACAAAATATAAAACATGTTCTGGGTTGTTTAACACATCTTTGTTTACTACATAATTCCATATGTGTTCTTTCACAGTTTGGATGTTGAAAATATTAATGATAAAACAAAAACACCGAAAGAGAAGATATGTTCAAACTTGAATATGCAGTACTAATGTTGGCCTTATTCCTTCCCTATTCTACTCTCTTGTGTAACTACATGTAGGACTGTGCTTTACATTATTATGTGCACCTACTCCTTGTGATTTTTGCATGTGTTCATTGTTCATAATAATAAAAAACATTCATTTAAGTCTAAACATGTTTTTTTCTGTGGTCACACTGAATAAGAATTGTCTGTCCTATGTAATCTGTAAATCCTTTTAAGGTTTTATATTTTGTGTTACTTTTTTATGAGCATCTTGATAAAAACATGTTTTTCATAACCATAAGAACACATGTTGCAGTGTCAATCATAATCAGGTCGGCAGATGTATGATTTCCCGAGCAATTCCTCAAGTATATTTTAGAAAACGTACACTATATGACCCTCCATGGCATGGAGTTGAACATGAAACATGGTGATGAGAAACACAATTGTTTTCTTCTTCCTGAGTGTCTCAAAAATGAAACAACATGGGCGAGATTATGCAGGGATTTACACTGCACTCGACAGTAAACATCAGTTTCTCATTAGTTACAAGTATTTTCGAGTGCAAGCTAAGCAGAAACATCTTGTCATCTGCACAACAACTGATTTAAAAACACATAATTGTTGTTTCTAGTGATGAGAACATGAAAATTGAAGAGGATTCCTGAAAACACAGATGAAGGAAACTGCAAACAAAAGGAGAAATAACTGCTCGTCTGACAGAACTTCATTTAATTATGGAAAAAACAGAACACTGCTTGGACTAAATTTGACACTTTTTAATTACTTACATTTCATTTAGGGACTAAAACTAGATATTTTTAATGTTGTAATTTTCCTGTTGAAGTTGTAGTGATAATGTATGTTTGCTTAAATACCTTGTAAGATAAATGAATAAACATTTAAAATCAAAAACACTGCAGGACAAATACATGTAATTGTTACAGAAAATTAATAAGCACCATAATGTATTTGTGTTCTTAAATGTTATGCTCGTTTTATATAATCTATTTTCAGCTTCTTTTGCCGAGTGCTTTCAATAATTTAATTTGGATTGACCTTTGCCCGTCTATCTTTTAGCTGAAATCCAGAAATCCGGGTCACATGTTCAGAAAGATTTACACTGCATGTACAAAGACTGCATGACGTCTTCTGCACTGACCGTCTGATCACTGCAACAGACAAAGAGGGTTAGAGTTATCCCTCGAAATGCATCCGACACCACACTTTATTAAGACAGCTGATTAAGACTTGGTCAGTGATTAACAATGGAAAGCTATCATCTGGATTGATTCTACAAAATCTCCCATGATCCTCCCAAATCATTCAAACTTATGCTATTAAAGCTCTTTGGACGGTGGGGGTCTATACTTTCTGTGGGCTCTATATCCTCTTAAGTGGCTGCACGTGGCCAAAAAATAGGATTTGATAGGTTGAGGAGACAGATAGAGAAGGATTGTGAGAATCAGATCACACTGCTGTGGCTGATACAAACATTATCAGATAACTTATTAATGGGCACAATAAAACAAACTTAATCCTCACTAACATGGCTTTAAATCGGTGAAACAGTACAAAATATGAAAAGTGTCTCTGGAAAAGTCTGAATTTGTCTGCAGTGGAATTGTTAGGTTTGATATGCATTTTGTTTGGGCAACATTACAGCGTGTTACTATCTGTTCCCTGCTGTGAAAAATATTTGAAAAGAGGTGTCTAAAGACAAACCCTGTTGAATGACAAATTAAAGCCAGTTACACGTATTTACATTTATGAGGCAAGCAACAAGGGTTTTGTTTTTCATCCAGATGGACTCCCAGGCCTGACACAGCCGCATACAGTCAGACAAGCACACAGACGTATACACATTCATGTACACACACGGACACAGAAGTGCAGTGAAAAAAGGAAAGAGATGGAGGAAAAAAACTTGGATCCCTCCGGTGGTTTGTGTGTTGGAACAGGTGAACAGTTTGTACTCCAGAATAGCCATTACCAGCACTCTGCAGCAGGGCTGCAGTTGGCTGGAGTTGAACACAGTGTGGCTCGACCAAACGAGAGGCTTATTTTTCTCCCTTTTTGTTAAAATGCAGATATGACTCGCTCCCCACCACAAAAAAAAAATTCTTACAGCCTCTAGTCCACTTTTCCAATTTTTATGTGTTTACAGAAAATAGCCCCTAAATCTGACGATGACAGCAAATTACGTTAAAAATGTTTAGCAGTATCTGTATTTATTTGACACTCTTCAGACTTCACAAATATTTCATTCTGGTCGCATTTTGTTTTTCAGCTGGTCCCCTGAATATGTTTGAATGAAAAATACTCAATCAGTGTTGGGTGACAAAGAGAAAAAAATATCTGAAATACATGACAACAAAGGAAAAGCTGATGATGCACCATGAATTACTTAGATAATTGTAATGTAATATGAACCCAGGAAACAAATAAATTCCATTTCCAATGAATCCACACAATTCAGTGAGCTACTCTCCTGCTCCATTTAACTACACACATGTGTACTATAATGAGCTGTAGACATTATGCCTAATTATGTATTAGACTGTGTTAGAGGGTCTAACAAAAGCTTTTGAAAGGGACAATTACGTTTGTTGCTTAGTTACATCGTTAAAAATATACCAAATCAGTGCAGATTATAGTGGGCGAGAATGCACATGTACACCATGCATTGTTGCCAAAATGCACAAAATTTAATTCATTAGGAAAAAAGAAAACATTTTTGCTTTTGAAAAGGACAGTAGTTTAAGTGAAAATAAACCACTGTCGACAAAACAGTCAAAAAAGTCTTGGAAAAAAAAGAAACTGTAAAACACTGGAACAAAAAGCCAATTTTATCAGCAGGGTTGAGGATTCATTTGTTTTTCATAATGAGCACTTTCACTAAAGAAAAACCAGCTTAAAAGAGTTTAATTTAAATCAAAGTGAACTGGTGCACTTCCCCATTCAGTGTTTCATTCTATGGATTCAATGGCTTTGGACTGGCTATTGAAGAAGGACAGATGAGGGGTCTGAAATCTGGCCTCATCAAAACAGGGTAAAGCCACGCCAAAAATATCATGGCAGATCAGCTGTCAAAACTTCAATTTGTGGACGTGAGACACAACTAATATGGACCCAGCAGTGTAGTCTTTCACTTCCACTGCACAATGACTGCGGCTGCTGGCTGATGGCAGAGGGAGGGAAATATGAATGCAACAGATGGGATTTTAAAATTCAGCGTCAATTGTTCATCAAAACAGACAAAACAACAGGACATCTGTTTACCTGCTGGAGTGTCAATGTTCCTCAGCTCTTCTTTGTCCTGTGGCGGTGCCAGGTCCTCGCTCTCCTCTTCACATGCCTCATTGGGGCTGTAGTGGCGAGGCTTCATCAGCAGGGACTTTCTCTTGTTGACGGGGGCGCCCTGCACCCCTTCCTGAGCGCTCCTCTTCCTAGCCATGGACCCATATGGGCTGCAAGGAAGTGGAGATCAGACAAAAAGCACAGCAGGGTCAACAAAGGCCTCACTGGCTGCTTGGGCTCTGGGTTACTTCATTCAAAAAGGAGCAGTAAGAAATGACATAAAGTGAAAATAAATCAAATTAATACAAAGAAATGACATACTAACATCTCGGACATGAAGGGAAATAAAAAGAGAAAAGGGGTGTGGATGTTTTAGTGTTATACCTGTGATTCTCAGAGATGCAGTCAGCTGCCCCTGTGGAATAAAGGCCAAGAAGAAGAGATAAAAAGTGGTGTTTACATTTCCACTACAGCGGCACAGCATCTGTCCACATATTCTTCATCAAAGGCACAAGCCGACTGGCTACTTTTGGGGTCTTGCAAATGAATTTTACAATGTCTGTAAATATTTGTTTTCTAGATAATGTTTTAGGGATGAAACAACCTGGGTTAAAACTGCCTTAGCATCATTTATTATAAGCGTAAGGATGGGGAAGTGGTCTCTCCATTGAGCTCAAAGGCTTTTCATTCAGTCAGCTCATTGTCTGCGAGACCAACAGTAGCTCATCCTTTGACAGCGTTGATAACATGATCTAAAAGGCTAAATCAATTTTCCCAAAGGCCTGCGAGAATCTCATTCACAAGTTGCACCCTTTCTCCTTTGAAGCACAACCAATAATAACAATTTTCATGAATTTCCACAGATATAGTAATAGCTCTGGCGTGAGTAGACAGGCCTCAGAGGGTTTGAACACTTGCATAATGACATATCCAGTCTAGAGGTTTTCAATCACACAGTATCTATACACACTCCTTAACTAATTTGAGCCACTGTTTCAATTTAATGAAGTTATTCCCCTCTGAATAATGAAATGGCAGTGCAGTGCTCTTCAGACCGGTAAGATAATACATAAAATTGACAGTTATAAAGTTGGATTGTTGAACTGATACCCCTAACCTGTAGTGATAAGTGGAATACGTGTGCGTGCGTGTGTGGTTAAAAGCTAACTAAAATTGAAAACTGCACTCACCTGTGCTACTGTTACATGTTTTCAGAGTTTGCTCCTCACCTTCAGAATCCATCTGTAAAGAAAACATCCAACATACAGAAATTATATGACTGAATGAGAACTAGTGGCTGTTTTAGACATAAATCCATGAGTTTTATATGAGTTATATGGAGCATTACTGCTGTGAGGTGTAAAAACATTTCTGTTTATTTATTTATTTTGCAAATTCACATTTTATGGAACAAACCCTGCTACCTAAACACTTACATTGTTTAAACATATAAACAGCAAAAATCAATGCTTTTCATTTGAGGTAAACTTGACCTGACAGCTCTTACAGCTATACAAGTACTTTTATTAGTAGCTGCAGTTATATGGACTGTTTTTAACTATAGAAGGTGTAAAAACTTTTTTTTCCAATTCAATGCATTTAATTTGGGGTGAATTTGACCCTGTGGCTGCTATAGGTATAAATGCCCATATATACATTTTTTATCTGTATTTATATGGACTATATATAATAATGAGTGTAAAGGAACTTTATTTTAGGAAAAGTCACAAATTGGGGAGGACTTAGATATATAAACACGAGTAACATGAGAGTAACACATGATTAAAAATGAGGTCAGTTTGACTTGTTGGCTGTTCGTGTTAGTGTACTCAACTATAGGAGGTGTAAAAACCTTTCATTTTGTGTATTTTTGCAAATTTAATGCATTCCGTTGGGGGTGAATTTGATCTGGTGGCTGTTATACAGTAGGTATAAATACGTATATATATTTTTTTAAATCTGGATTTATATGGACTGTATTTACAAAGTGTGAAACAACTTTAATATTTGACTTTTCGCTTGCATTTTATTTATTTGTCTGAAAGCGACTGGAAAGCCTACATTTATTTATTTTTTTGATGACCTCACAAAGAGCTCCTGACAAAAGCAATATGCAAACACGAGGATATTATGTTAGGATAAAAAGTTTCAAAGGTGAGAAAAAGTGTAATGACACTAAATAATGACATTAAAGTAGAGCCAGCACCTCGCTGTGTGTGTTTAGACAAAAATAGTTGCTAAAATCCATCCACTCTCGGTGGCTGTTGCTTGTGGGTCCCAAATAAAACCTATTAAACATAATTATTCCAGGCTGATGGTGGCGTATAGTGGTCACAGGCCAGTGAAATCTGTGAGTCATAGGATATGCTGTTACTTTTCTCTGGTAATGGGAAACATGACTCCTCTCTCTCGTTTGCTGTTGTGATTGAAGGCACTGACCTGTCATACATTTATAATAGGGGAGCAGGTGTGGCAGTGATGGACCTTAATTTCCTTTAATAAACCTTTTATGTGCCACACTCTTAATGCCACGCCGGGCCCTCAGAGGTCCTGCTCATAATAGGTTCATTACTTTTGATTACTACAGCCTATTGAGACAAACAACTCCCAAACACTATAGATTACATTCTGTAAAAATGAATGTACCTCATTAGTTTGTAACACTTTTCCACACAGACATGCTTCAACATTTTGGATGAATTTGTTGTTCTGAAGGCAAAATGCTGCTTTTACATCGTCCAAGCTGAGATTGTAACATGGACATTAATCAAAGTTCAAATGATGTTATCAGTGTGGCGAAATATCAGCAATGACTCACTCAAGGAGTTTTTTTTTCTTTATTTGACATTTTAAATGAGGATGTTTGTGATGTGAAAGGTTTTTTTTTTTTACATTCATCCTTTGACGCATTATGTTCACTACACTGGACAGGACCATGGTGATGTTAGATTAATAGGAATTAAAAACAATCAAAGCAACAAAAAAGCAACAACGTAATGATTGTATTTTGACCTCTAAATTTGACAAAATACTCAGGAAAAAATAAACACAAGAACTAAAAGATGCAAAGCTGTGAAGCAACTCAACAAAAGTAGACAAAATCAGAAGAAAAATGTATGAAACAAATAGAAATGAAGAAAACAATGAACAAAACAGTCAAAAAAATGAACCAAATTAGATGCAAAAAGAAGAAAAATGAACACAAATAAACCACACTGTCAAGAAAATGCTTTAAAAATGAACAAAAATCAAGACTTTCAAATTGCATGGTTCAGTCATATTCTTTTAATCCATTATCAAATGGTAATAAAGCATAATGATGATTGTATTTCACTAAACTGACATGCCCTGATGGACATAATTTAACCAGTTTCAACCACTACCTTGGTCAAAATAAGTGACATTATTTTAAAGATGGTTTGGAAGAACCATAAGGCTATAAATGTCATAACCCCACATTTTATTTTAATTTGTGCATGAAAGATTTAAACATCTCATCTCATGGTTTTGATCTTTTCAGTTATTTTCCTACATTTCACAATTAAATTAAGCACAGGAGCCAGCAATATGCAAAAAAGGTGCGTCAGTAAACACACATGAAAATAACAAATCAGCTTCAGTGGGTACACCGTATACCGGACTTACAGTTCTTTTTGTTTGCTGTGAGCTGCATATCAAGTTGCATGTTATGTAAGTTCCTCACAAGGAAATGATACCTATGTGCCCTCAACAACCAGTGCTATCGAATACACATAACAAAGGCAGACACGCAACAAGAAAACAAGGCCTGAGTCGATGCACTAACAGGTAGTCCTGGCATGGCAACACGGACAAACATGTGACGCAGACTGTTGACAAAAGCAGAACAAATAGATACATTCAGGGTCAAATGGAAGCAGTTATTTCCACAGTCTGCCTACAGTCTGCCTATTTAACTTATTAAACCATCTTTTTAACACTAGAACCGTCAGGATTTGTCAAATTTACCCAGGCATTATTTCTAGGTCGCAAAAATGCCCATTGTCGTCATGTTAACTGACTGTGTTCGCAAATGAATGTCTCAAGTCATAAGTGAGTTTATTTTATTCAGCAGCTGTGTTTTGGTCTCTGGTTTTGTAATTAAAACATCTGGTGCTTTACCTAAACATTAGGACAAGGCAGTCCAAAGTAATAATGTAAATGGGTTAAAAATAATGTTTGTTCATATCATGATTCTCTAAATCTCCCTGTGTTCCTTTGTAAACTGCTATTAAGGGCATGACATACCTTTCAGATCACATACAAAGAAATGCTACAAACTTACATTATTTAAACATAAAAAGTCCCAAAAAAACCTATGTATTTCAGTAAGGGTACTGATACATTTGACCCAGGTGC